>JAFBJS010005425.1:73400-109564 GCA_016785265.1 Paraplagusia blochii
GAGAACCTTATTACTGTTCTTGACTGGAACTGGATGGAATTCATTAATTATTAGTATTCAAGTCCAAGTCCAAACCAGGTCACGAGTCCTGACGTCTTTAACGTCTTCAGCACCACTGAAAAGACCAAAAACAGCCAAGAAAAGCTGGTACACAGACTCAATTTATTCTAGGGGGGATTACAGGACTGGTGAGGTCAGCAAAACTCCACCAAAATGTCCCAAACTAACACACACACACACACACACACACACACACACACACACAGCTCTAATGCCATCAGTGCAGTAAAGGGATTTGACTGAAGACGGGACGAGCAGCGACAGATGGTGGGACGAAGAGATGGGATAAAATTTGGAAATATGGAGAACATGAGTGATGACTTTATGTGTGTGTGTGTGTGTGCGTGTGTGTGTGTGTGTGTGTGTGTGTGTGTGTGTGTGTGTCTGTGTGTGTGTGTGTGTGAACAGCTAAAGCAGCAAAAGAGCAAGTGAGGATCTGGATGCAGATCAGCTGATGCAGCCACAGCTGCAGCGTTCCATCATTTCCAGCCCAACTCTGCTCCGAGGCGAACGACGGGATCAACGCTGATCGACACTGACGCGCAGTAGAGAGAACTGAGGGGCCCCCGGGGGCCGCGAGTCACAGCGGTGAAATACAGAGAGGACAGGAAAAAAGACAACCTCCCCCACCTCACACCCGCCCCCCAGGCCCGTCCCAGGCATCACAAGACTGAGAGACACGTCACGTATCAGTTCAGCTTTGATGGACGTCGTAGAATGAGCTCCTGGTGCTGATTGTTAAGATGGAAAAACATTTTTTTTATCAGTTTATTATTTATTTGGACTTTAGAAGCTGCAGCTTCTGTTCATGAGAGAAAAAGATTTTTTATACATTTCTATAAAAACCCTGCAGAGCTCTTCCTGCGTCTGGGGATTTAACTACAAAACCTCCGTCATGTCAGAGTTGTTTTTGCTAAGGATCCTGCCTTCACTCCTGGGATTGTGACATTTTTTAGGAAAACAGAACAAAAGATTTTCTGGGTATAAATAATAAAAGTGATTTGTTATTCAAAAACCACAGCAGTTCTCAAACTATGGTCCATGTAACACTGGTTCCTCCCAGATTTGTCCTAGTGGTGCATGATGGAATGAAACAGGTTCACAAAAACTCCATGACTATATGTAACATTACAGCTATACCTGCTCGGACCACAGGGGGCAATGTTGCACCACCTGACCCTGACATCACAGGTCAAGGGTTCACTCCAAATTTAACAAAGATGAAGATGCGATCGAAGAAGAGCTCTGGCCGTGAACGTTATATCAGTGACAAAGGAACAGGAACCAACCAGCAGGGGGCAGCAATGCTGCCAAAGGATAAGCTTACATTGATTAGCATTCCACATTCTTCCACCAGGGGCAGTAGACTTCCAAATGGGACAGCGAATGAAGAGGAAATAAAGTGGAACGGCAGCTGGAAACTGGTGAGTTTTTCTAACCTGTTCTTTTTCCTTCACAAACTTGTGAGTGAAGAACAAAAATCCTCTTTTTGTTCTCTTTCCTCCCTTTGACATTTACTCTCCAGCTACAGCTCGCTTCGGCTTTTCACTGACTCCCCTCTTCCTCCTCCTCTCTCCTCCTCCTCCTCCTCCAACTTTAGCAGCGACAAACCATTTAATTTGGCAGCATCAGCTCCTCTTCCTGCCACTTACACACAAACTCCAAACCTCTTTCATTAGTCCTCCAATTTTCAGATGAATTTTACTGGCACGGAGTGAAGAGTTTCATTCACCTCCATTTTCACCTCCCCATCTCCCTCCTCCTCCTCCTCCTCCTCACTGTTCTCCACTCACTTCAGAAGCTTTAATGTTGTGAATAAATGACAATAACTCCCTCTCTCTCCTTCCTCTCTCTCCACCCTCTCTCTCCTCCCTCTCTCTCCACCCTCTCTCTCCTCCCTCTCTCTCCACCCTCTCTCTCCTCCTTCACCTCCTTCTCCTCTCGTTCGGCCTCATTCTAATTCATAACGACTGTTTTTTTGGCACCAAACTATAACAGTGATGGCGTCTAAAAGTTTAACCTTTGATAATCAGATAAGTTCAAACACATTTATAGTTTGGACTTTTTTCATTACGTTCGTCCTTGAATTCATCTTAAAATATATTTTAAAACCTCATATATTGTATTACATGTCTTTACATTACACTCTTTACAGTGTCCTTACGTATGTCATGGTCCGTTCATTAGTTATAGTGAGTTTTCTTTTTAACATCTTTAAAAAAATGAAATTGTTAAAAGTTTTGGCGTTAAAAAATGACACATAAAACAATTATTTTCTAAATTTCTGCCAAAGTAGAAAATGATACATTTTATATTTTGAAATCCGAAATTTGTAATAATTTTATAACGTCTGATCAGCTTTAAAAAGTACCACCCACTTGCAATACCTCTGACAATCCACTAGGGTAAAATCCTTCATTACAGTATATTTGTTTTTCTGCTTTTAACATTTTATTACTTTATACAAACCCTAAAGTGTAAAAGATATAAAAATGTGGATGAAGAAAAATAAAAATGTTACAGTAAATGAAACTGTCAAGTCGTTTATATTATATATTTCCTTCTGGAATTAAAGAATAAAATGTTTTTTTCTTTGTTTGAGTGAATGAACACATTTGAATGATCTCCTCGGGTTCAACTGTGGATGAACTCAGACCTGAAGATAAAACAGAACTCAGAGAGAACAAGGTCTGGACTGTTGCCACGGCAACGCGTGTCCAGCGTGGCTCAGTTTCCACTGCACTTCCACCAGTCGCTGCCAGTTCTGTTAAACGGCCGCAGTCGACTGTAGATGCCCCCGGGGGCAGAAGAGAGGGGGAGGAAAAAACACACAGAGAGGAGGTGGAGAATGACAAGGAGGAGATGGAGGAGGAGGAGGAGAAGCAGAGATTTTTTAGACATGGATTAGAAGAAAAATGGACTAAAAAATGGAAATAAAACATATGAATCAGAGACAAAAACTGAATATTTACAAAGTAATTGAAGGAGTTGTTCATACTGTAAGTACACTAGAGTATTACAACAGTAGAGTATGTGAATAGTAAAGTATTATAACAGTAAAGTATTTGGACACATGATCAACACTGAAGGCAGTGAATTGAGCTTCAAGAGGAGGAAATGAATCTCCTGACCTCAGATTCACGTCAGTGTCGTTAATTTAAATTTTTGTATTTGAATTTAATCTTTTAAAAAGGAAAGAAAATCTGCTTTTTACTTGGTTTTATTTTGGAAATTCTGTAAAAATGTATTTTTGTCTAGAGTTTTATAATCTAATGGAACCTAAACTAATGTAATGAATTTGATCTCCTCCTCTGGTCTGGTCCCTTCTTCTTCTTCTTCTTCTTCTTCTTCTTCTTCTTCAGGTGTTTCCACAGTGACTCCTCCTTCTCCATCTCCCCCTGTCCTCTCCATCTTCTACTCTGACTCCAACTACCTCCATGTCCTCCATCAATTTCCTCTTTGTCTCCTACCTGGTAGCTCCATCTCTAGGATCATTCTTCTACCAACGTGTATCCACTGTCCCTCCTATGAACATGTCCAAACCATCTCAATCCGTCTTCTCTAGCTTTGTCTCCAAACCTTCCTGTCTGTGTTGTCCCTCTAATCACCTCAGTCCTGATCCTGTCCATCCTTGTCTCTCAGTAGCATCTTTAACTCCTCCACCTCCTGCTGCGTCTTCTGTCTGTTCCTAGTGTCTCTAATCCATCAACTGTCCAGTAAAACGTCCATCCAATTAATTCACCGTCTCCACGTGAAACACACAGCTCGCGATGACATCATCAGCTGCTGTCATGACCATATATGACCACTGTAAACGACCAGCTGTGTTTATGAAGCAGCTTCACACTGAGACACTTACAGTAAATCTACACTGTCATTTATTTCTGCTTTTTAATCCCATTTTGGTCACATGTTTATTCTGTCAGAATAAAGTGGCTGTAATTTACAGTAGATTAAATGAAGGATTTAATCCATATTGTGTCAAAAGTCCAATAGTTAAATTTAGAACATTAGTTTTTCAAAGTTGTGGCTGTAAATTAGTTATTTCTAAAACAAAAGTGAAAAGAAAAGGAGGAGGAGGAGAAGGAGGAGGAGAAGGAGGAGAAGGAGAAGGAGAAGGAGAAAGACCAGGGTCTGTGTTTACATCAGGATTTTCCCGTGACGTCAGTGAAAGCAGCACAAGGTCGACCCTCCACCTCCAGAGTCCAGTCCGTGTTCACACTCTGACACCCGGACGTTCCAGAAGGTTCCGTCTAATCTTAGTGTCTGGAACAGATAGTTCTGAGGTCGGAGGCGTGAAGAACCCGAGTGGTCGACTCTCAGAGGACGAGTCTTCGTTCAGGGAAACACAGGTGACGACGAGTGTGTGTGTGTGTGTGTGTCACACACACATTCTTGTGCCGCTATATCTGTCAGGACCACCAGGCGTCCATCAGGAATAGATCTAGATCTAGAATTACCTAGATCAGACCTTACAATATATTTAACATGAATTTATGTTTAAAACATAAACAAACAACTTGTTGACCTGTACTGTGGCCCAGGTCTATGTCCACACTTCCATGTCACTGACACCATGTCCCTCCGTCTGAGGAGGAGAACATTGATCTCAGACCTGCAGGATTTGTCAAATGTCTCCTTGTGATCTTTCAGGTCGTGGCCCCGTGGAGCGGGGACCGGGGGGGGACGTGGTGGGGACTGTGTTAGAACAACTAGGAAACACCTGCTGGTTTAATAAGGTAATAATTACAGACAAGGGAAAATAATAATAAGAGAATGAACTGTGTTAAACACCTCAGTGGAAATCATTGTCTTTTCATCTCGTCTCCGTCTTTTTCAGAGTCCTCGTCCCTGTCCACTGTCAGACTTGTTTCTATTGTCACTGCGACTCGGACATTGTCTGCCGTCGGATTAAATGAATTCAGTGAAGGAGCGACTTGAGCGACATGAAAACCCAGATAGTCATCTTTGTTTCCATGTCGCTGCTCTCAGGACGGCGTTGGACGTCTTTGTCTCTTTGGTCTTTTGAAGGCGACGGTGAAAAAATCAGCAGCACAACCTTTGTCCAAATATTCAATGATAAAAGATGGAAACGACATCTTTTTATTTGACGCTCAGATTCCACAAATCATTTGAAAATGTATCATTTCCAGCAGCAGGAAGTTGATTTCGTTGTTGGTTTATTTTTGCGTCTTTGTGTTTTTCTGCCTCTGACATCAGTTAGTGTTTAACGCACTGATCTTTTGATTTTGCTGGTTGCTCCAATCACAGCCTCACATTCAATCACGGCAGTCGAAGCAAAAAGGCGGAGGTGAAGGCGTCGTCGACACGTCGTCTTTAAATCAGCTCTGAATCCAAGTGTCGGCGATAAGAGAGTGAATTTATTACTTTTTCTTTTCGTCTGTGTCTTTTCCAAAGGTGGAGCAGGGAGGGAGTGAAATGAGGAATTGATTAAAGTGACGGGTGGAGAGAAGCTGAGGTCTCGCCCTCGGCTTCTCATCTGACTGAAGGTGAGGAGCTGATCATCATCTGCAGATGGAGGAATATTAGAAAGTGTAGCCTTTTATTTCCCCCTCGATGAAGTCGACTTCATCTGTTTTTTTCATTTCCTTCCTGATCCGTGTGATAAATGTCAGATTAACGAAGATTATTTAACTCAAGTCAAGGCAGAAAAAAAAAACAAACAAACTCTGAAGATAAAACACACAGAGAAGGAGAATTTAATGGACTGTAATCTGTCCACTGAAGACACACACACACACACACACACACACACACACACACACACATAGATCCATCCCCCATCATGCATCACTGTCTCCTCAGACCCTGGACTGCTGACTCAGCTCTGGGACGTCAACACCGACAGTCGATAAAAAGAAAAGTCAGTTCCGTCCCGAGGCGGCGACGTCGTTCCTGCCACTGATGTCACTTCAGGTGAACAGATCAGCTGATCCACCGATCGATTGATCAATGGCTCCCGGTGGCTCTGCTGTTATTGATCCGAGTCTGTTACAGTTCTGAATCTGAACAAATGAAATTACGTACATTTAGGCCACACCTGGACAAACTAAGGCTCGGGGCCCCGATGCAGCCCATTGTGTTTTCTCAAACGGGCTTGAAAACTAGTCCAAATAATATGATTGATTTTTATAATCAATATCTATTTGTCTTTACCCTTTAATGCCAGCATTAACCCAATAGTCAGCGTCAACAAGAATAGAAGCATGCTAGTCTTGACCAGTGTCAAATAATTGTCCCTCACCTGGTCCACAGACTAAATCACAGACAGACCTCAACACCTCAGATTCTCCAAAATCATCTTTCATCAAGTCACAGTTTTCCACAGTTATTGAGACTTTTCTTTATTTTCAGCCAATCACACAGAGGAACCATGTCAGCCCCGCCCACAGTCTGGAGAACAAATGGAGTCACTTTCTACATCATGTTATTTGACACCCGTCAATCACTTTCACTGGTTTGTACTGGTTCCATATTAAACCAAGGTCAGAGTGAAGCAGAAGTTATGAAAAAATAAAATTGGTATAAAATGAGTTATAAAAAAGGGAACATGTTGCTAGTTAGTCTAGAAATAACCAGCATTAATCCCAATCAACACATTAACATCAAGAGATTTGTCAAATCCTAACAGGATCAGAAGAAAAACTAACAAATAACTTCATAAAAATGTTGGAAATATCACTTTCTATTTTATCTCATGTTCATGTTCAATATTTATGACAAAAACACTGATAAACATCAGAGGACGAGGAGCTGGAAACGAGAGAGAGGAAAGATCTGACATGTGGTTCCACCACGTTGGCTCCAGGGTTTAGAACCTCCGTCACATGGACAGAAAAAGACTTTCCTGCCCTGGAGAAGGGACGGTTTGGAGCAGAAGGAACAGTGTGTATGGGCTGATGTGTCTGTGTGTTTGTGAGATAGAGAATGTATTCATGTATGATAGGAGTGTGTGTGTGTGTGATAGGAGTGTGTGTGTGTGTGTGTGTGATAGGTGTGTGTGCATAGAATGGAATCAAAAGATTCTGTGTTTGACCTTGGTTTGAAGGCAAACAACTCGTGATACAGTAACACACACACACACACACACACACACACACAGACACACAGACACACACACCTCCCACAGCTGAGTTTGTTTGTCTCCCCCTCTTGGAGTCACCCATGCTGGGAGACGAAGAGCGTTAATTCATTTCAAGCAAAATTGCAAACACCTGAAAAAACAGTTTATAAAGAAACTCATTTTTCAGGTTTATTTTCATGTTGTTTTGAAAAATGTTAAAATGTTTATGTTTGGAAAAACAAGAGAAGAAGAAACGTCTCCGTCCCTCTCCCTGATGGTCCATCCATCAGTCTGTCCATTGTGTCCATCTGTCTTGACTGCAGTCCATGTCTCTGACTTGTCTCTCAGTAACTTCTCCTTCTCCAGTTAAAGTCGACCTCAGTTGTTTCTATCGTTCTTCTCACCCATCAAACTGTTTCCTCTCTGTTTGTGCCGCTCCATAATTATCACTCATCCACCGCTGGATCAGGGCTGATGATGCTGCTGATGCTACTGATGCTGCTGCTGCTACTGCTGCTCCATCTCCAGGAGGGTTTCACAGAGACGCAAAAGTCTCCTAAAAGCTGCCCAGATGTTACAAATGGACAATAATTCTTGAGCGTTCTGGTAAAATTAGATCATTGTTTGTTCGTAGTAATAAAAAAATAGGTTCAACGTTGGGATAAAGTAGGGATTAAGAAGGAGAACCAGAGTCGAAACACAAATTAAGAATATTTTGGATTAAGAACCAGAACTCATGGGAATATCTGTGGTTCTGAGTTGGTGTTTCTCTGTAAATGTAGCAGAAGAAACAGGATTAAGTTCATGATTCTGATTAATCTTAATGAATCCAAACTCCTCTAATTCATTAGACTTTAATCCAGATTGTGCTGCCGTTAGCGACTCAACGATATTGTTACTCGTGTAAACTAATTTGTACCAACTGGAGCGAGGCGTTACTTCCACGTGGAGGACGTGTAGAAGGTGTAAAACAGATCTGTTTTTAGAGCCGGGATCGAACGTCTGTAGAAACGCTGCGTTCAAAGACACTGAGCTGCTGCTGCTGCTTTGAGCGTTTATTTATACCTGACACCAACGACCAGCAGCTCAGAGGAAACACTGAGCCACAATGTTAGCAGTTCAACACTGACACAGTGACTATAATAGTGTTGTTTCCAGGCAGTTCTGGTCCCACAGCTTCAAACATCTGAGAATAGAAGAGCTGAGGTTTCACAGGTGGAACCTGAGGAGGACATGGATCCATACAAACAAAGGGTTTCGTTACAAAAGTGAAACTTATGCAACAATCAGTGTAGAATTCTGTTTAGAAAACACTGACGTGAGATACCACGGGTGTAGTATAGCGACACCTGTAGGTCCTACAGTGACATTCTATGAATTTCTATGAAGAGATGATCCTACGTCAGGATCGTCTGGTAGAACACTGTACCTTTAGTGGAACCAGGAATAAAAATGAACAAGGAATTCAAGAAAGACAAGGTGGTCTAATCACTTCCTCTGATAAATCCTATTTGTTCTCATTTTCTTTGTCTATATTTGTGGTTGATCACAGTTGGATATATTTTGATGATGTCATCACTGGTGTCTGTTCTGACCCAAATGGACAGAATTAAAAAAAAAAAATAAATTCCAACCATTAACCAGAAAACAGCACAGAGTTCAGACTCTGTCTGTGGTCTGTGGTCCATGGTCTGTAGTCTATGGTCCTCAGACTGAGTGCAGACCAAAAAAAACCCGATTCTCGATCAATACCGTATCATGTGACCGTAGCAGCTCCACTGGCCAGAGATCAATGAGCGTCTGAACTTACTGGACCAGACTGGACCAATGGGATTCACACACATGACATATCTAAGAGGCTATTGGATTTCTCCAGTCTCTTAATGTGACCCAGGTCCAGAGCCAAGATGGCCGACTGGTTCTCCCTGTGGACCGCTGGTCTGCACTAACTGGTCTGTCATTAGGAGACACCATGACGAGCAGTGACCCAAGAACAACTTCAATCTGATCTAACATAAATCCCTTCAGAATAAAAGCACAGATTTCTTTATTGCCAAAGGACTGTGACCCACTGAAAATGGGTCACGACCCACCAGTTGAGAATCACTGCTGACAGACCATCACCATGTTATCATTCATTACCAAAGGAATCAAAGACCAGGATTTGACTGGAGACGATAGGACAGGTCTGTTGTGACCGGGATGAAAAAAGGCTGTTGTCCAAACACAGAGGTCCAACATGTCCCTCTGTGACCGCAGCAGGGAGTGACCTTGGACCAAGTGCTGCCAGTATTTACCCCTCCATGGTATTTACCCCTCCATGGTATTTATCCCTCCATGGTATTTACTCCTCCATGGTTTCCCCACCTCCTCTGGTCTGGTGACATTTACAGAAGCCACAGAGGAGAAAACGTCTGTTTGTTGTATCTGACACCTTGAACCCTGTGATGTCCACCACACGTCCAGTTACACCAAGATTCTCCTCAAGTATCTGAAGATCTCCTCAGAAAGACGAAGGAAAACCTGTGGTAATCCTTGTTAATCCATAGTCCATAAAGTCACAGCAGTTTGGGATTTGAACCTTCAGACTGACAACCCTGCCTTGGATTAGTTGATGAACTGGGAAACTAAAAACCAATGAGGTCTTAGCTTTGGTCCAGAGTCCAGAGTGTGGAACCACAGGGTTCACCTCCTGGGACAGTTAGGGTGGATGTTGTCTCACCACCCGGAGGAAGCGTAGATATGAGCTGCAGTAATAAATTCTGTTTTTTTCTGACATGGGATTCAAACCACCAACCCTTTAAGGATCAACCACATCCCCAGGGCTTTTTAATTTATTGTCCATATTTGTCTTTATCAATTTTTCCTTTAAATTTATGGTTTACCAACAACTTCTCTACATTTACTACACAATTAAGCTGGAAGACAAATGTCCTCCTGGGATAATCAATGTGATTAGTTATGGATCTGCTCAGTCAGCTGTGGACAACGGCATTGGTCAGTGGACAGGATGCAACGTCAACTCCTGACCCTGAGCACAGGTCAGAAAAATCAGCTTTACTGCAGATGGACGTTTTATATGGACAAACGAGGTCTAAGGACGATCAGTCGAAACAGATCTGATGGTCAGGGCTGATTGGACTGATGACACTGTGGACACGTAGGACGTTGTCTGCTGAAGAAGCCAGAGTTGAGTGGATCTTCAGTTTCTCTCTGAGAAACGATGAGAATATTTCTCATCAAACAAAAACTCATTTTCCAGACGGTCGTTCCATTCTGTGTTGAGACAAGGTGAGGACAACGACGTGTATGGACCATGAAATGTCCTGTCAGACGCTGTCAGTCAGTTTTACAACGCTGCCCCCTGTTGTTGACTGGTTTCCTCCTCTGTATCCACCTAATACATCACACGACGTGAGTGGGACGATTGACCCAAAAACCAGGCCTGATCCACAGAATTTTCAAAATGTCCCAGTGCAACATCAGGCCCAACAACAGAACCGTCCACAGTTCTATGGTACTGAGTCCAGAGCTTTAACCTTCTGGTCCCGGGCTCTGCTGCCGTGGAGACGTCCCTCCAGACTGTGATCTGTGATTATCTTCACCAACACCGACACATTTGACCCTGAGGCTCGGACTTTTCTGGTATCGATGGATCCAGTGGAGCACGGAGACGACGTTCTCAGCCAACCACAGTCTGTGACTAAAGATCACTGGTCACAGTCATAACCTTTAATTTTTCCAATACATCATCAAATATGGCTGAAGGCCACAAACCATCTTGGTCCTGCTTCACTTCATCAGTCCAGTCCAGGATCTACAGGAATGAAGGACTTCACAGCAGCCATCTGACCTCTGTCCATGTTCTCTCAGTCCATGCAGGTGGAGGGGGGAGACAGGGTGGACACACAGAGGACGGAGGTGGAGGGAGAGTCTGTTACTGTGATGGATGGAATAATGGAATCACAGGTTGGTTTATCGATGGTCAACACACTGGGGGCTGAGGCAGAACCAACATCTACTAACTGGTCATGGTGACCAGGTTCTTCAGGTTCTTCACACTAACAGAACCTTCAGCTCTGCTGGTCTGACACCGTGTGAGACACAGAAGATGAGATGGTGGAGACCACGGTGACCAGTGTGTGTGGGTGTGTCCCCCCATCTGCAGGATCACATGGGTGGGAAGCCGCGTGCTGATTGGTGGTGAGACTGGTCCTAAAGCAGATGATGTCGACCTTCTTCTAAATTATAAATTTCATGTTCAGCTTGACCCAGAATTTTCTTTCGATGTCCACTGCTGCATGGACTTGTTCGTGGTACAAAAAAAACTAAAAACTGGGACAAAGTCTTGGACAAACTTTTTGTTCCTCCTTTTGTCCAGATCTGTAAGGTTATTTTTTTTATCTGTGGTCCAAATGTAATTAGAACGTGGGCCACATTTGGCCCCCGATCCTGAGTTTGACTCCTCTGTCTCAAAGCATTTATTAAACTTTGAGTTGGGGACATCGTCCTCACCATCACTTCAACTCATCACTGTTAATGGTCCATGATGAACAGAACCTGGAGAACCAGGAGAACAATTCTAGTTCCAGGATCTTCTCACGGATCTGTAGAATTTCACACTTTCTCCTCAGACAGAAATGTAAAAATAGCGCCCTCTGTGTGCGTGTGTAGTAGCAGAGTGGAGAACAGTGAGAGTCAACATCTGTCATGTTGAAGCCTAAACATGGAACATTTTTTCTCCCCAGTGTGTGTGACTGTTACATGTTAAGTGTCTCCATATGGTATTCACACACACACACACACACACACACACACACACACACACACACACACACACACCATCCTGACATTGTTCACATGTGGTTCATCTTTATTGAATTAAATATGAGCTCCTCCGTCCTCTCCTCCTCCTCCGTCCTCTCCTCCTCCTCCTCCTCCTCCTCCACCCTGTTCTCCTCCATCTATTTTTCCACGTCTGATTTAATTCACTTTATTGGAGAAGGAGAGTTTAGAGAAAAACAGATTATCCTGATGGAGCTGCTCCGTCTTTACATCAGACCATTATCCATCCACCCACCCACCCATCCATCCATCTGTCCAACTGAATCGTCTTCTGCTACAGTAACAGTTTGTAGCAGATCAACCCAGACCATCTTGAACCATCTCATCTCTAAGGTTTGATTTTCATTTCTTTATTTTTGTCATGTTCTAATCCTTCATCATCATCATCACCAGGATTGAGGATCTCCATCCATGCAGTTCCACCCACTACCAGGTCGCAGCAGCAGTCTCCACGTCTGCCACCCAAATAACACTGCACCTTGGAGAACCTTCTTGCAGGTGAGAAAACCACTAGAAAGAGGAAGATCTGCCTCATCAACACTGGTCCGTGTTCCTGCTGAGGTCCAGGTCGTACACACTGACACACACACACACGCGTACTGTGCATGCAGCAGCAACAGCAACAGCAGCAGCAGCAGCAGCAGCAGCAGCAGCACGGCGTCACTGCAGCAACGTCTGGTGACTCAACATTAGGAGTAAACACACACACACACACACACACACACAGATGTATTGTGTTTTTTCATATCTATAACAAATATAAAACTGTCTCACTCACCAGTCTGTGCACATAAAAAGTATTTTTTCCACATTGTCCTCATATGTTAGTAAAACCAGAAACCCACACACACACAAACAGATTCTCCATCTTTGATCTCCTTTCAGAACCAGGTCTGAACCTTCAAACACTCCTCACCTGCAAAACGTCCCCACAAGTCAGCACAAACACACACACACACACACACACGGGTGATTAATCCAGGGATTATTAATCCATAACAAGTGATATTGAATGAAAACAGTTCATCTTTGGAAACTATACAGAGTGTGTGTGTGTGTGTGTGTGTGTGTGTGTGTGTGTGTGTGTGTGTGTGTGTGTGTGTGTGCGCTGACTGTTGTAGTGAAATGACAAACAAATAATATTATCAGACAAGATATTGTCAAATAATACTGAAGAGCAAAGACTGTAACAAAAGCTGTATCTTCAATGAGGCTTGAATAATACCAAAAAACAATGTAAGATAACCTTCAACAATGTTAGGAACGTTAGCCAAACCACAAGTGAACTAAAAATAATATGTGATCCTACAGATATTTAGGGAAAAGCAAATCTCATCTTATCAATACAATTGGCAGCAAAGAAAAAGTTCAAAAGCAATAATTTTATTCTCTCTCTCTCTCCATAGGAATCATCATGGCAAACAAGTACAAGAATTGCAATAAGGACAATACTGGGAGGAGGATTTAAAAATCTGATTTCACCCTGTAGTTCTCTATAGTTCAGCCAAAAATCAAGAGGCACTCGAATACAACGCTGCTGCACGGCTGTCTCTCCACAAAGGTTTTATCATAAAAAAAAAAAATATAACAACACTGGACTGAGGTGAGTGAAATCAAAGACCTTTCTGCTCAAGACGCAAACGACTGTTTGTGCATGCGCTTCTCAACACAGAACCATAAAAGTACTGTAGAAAAACAAAACTATAAAAAAAATAAACAGATAACTGGGAATAACAATAAATGATAATATTATTGAGAGGAAGTGCACAGTTTCAAACATTTCACCCCAACAGCACATTAGAGAGTTGATGATCAGTGAACATCATCATTGGCAAACATCACCACCGAACTCCCAGGATTCCATTTCAGTCTGTCAAACCCGACTTCCTGTTACGCTCGAGTGCAATAAACAAGTCCCGACTCCTGCATCACGTACATCATTACTTTTATGGCTTACGTTAGAACCAGGTCCATTTGTACTAGAAAGATACAGGGTCGTATTTATTCATAAAAACTATACAACGATAATATTGGCAAAAAAAAAGATAACAAAGAGCTACGTTACTTCATGTAAACAATAGTATATCAATGTACAGCTTCACCTACCAGGATATTTACAGGTCAAGTTTTTCTAACAGCTACTTGGTTTGCACGCAGGGTTACATGGAGGAAAACACACACACACACACTCAGACGGAGGGTGAAAATATAGGATGTACGTTAGGCAACTTCAACTATCCCACCTTCTTAAAAAATATGAGAAATCCCCACAAAGAGCATTTTAAACTTCAGTCTCGTCAAAATACCTGATGTTTTCATTTCCCATGTTTGATTATTTTTTTTATTAATTCATAAGGCAAGGAGAGACCAGGAAGGCAGATGCTTCACATTCTAAGCAACAGGATTATTTGTTGAAGAAATGGGATTCAGGCGGATGCTGCTTTGGGGTAAATGCACTTTTATCTTTCTTTTTTTTTTTAACGTTTAAATTGATTAAATTGTTCAACTAAAGGAGAAAGAAAGGAGAAGTCAGAGTGCAACAACAGAGGGAACGTTAGACCTACTTCAGTCGGTAAAGAATGTGCAAAATCTGCTCTAAAGCAAAGTGACAGTGTTACAAAGTCAACGTTCTGGGAGATGCACTACTCGCCACTAGGGGACGCAGGCGCAGACCCCATGCTCCAAAGAAACACTGTATATACAAGGCACTAAATGTAATATTCAAGGGCTGCACGTTCAGTCTGATAAAGGAGCCTCTTCAGTCTGGACGAAATATTGGATATTTGGGTAAGAATTCTATAAGAATCACCTGCGGAGAGAAAATAGAAAGAAGAAGACAAACAGTTGTCAGTGCAACAGGTTTAAAGCTTGAACTGTGACTAAAATTAGCTGAAGAAGAATTTAAGAAACTAAAATAGACCTAAATGATTTTATTTTGAAATTTTGGACCTTAACTTGGTAAATAACTTATTTAAATACATAATAAAGACATTTTCTACCATATTTTTGTCACAAAATCAATGTCTCCATTGCAGACATTCATCCCTTTCACATCAATTTGGGGGCCGTACAATATCGTTCTATGAGCCACAAATGGCCCACGGGCCGCAAGTTTGGGACCCCTGATTTAGAATGATTTGTTTTATTTCCTCTTCAAAGCTGTGCAGTGCTGACCAGCAGGTTAATGGGTCAAGAAAATAATTAGCAGTTGAAGCACTTGACTCAAGTGTGTGTGTGAGACACAGCTCAGGAACTGACAGCTGTTTTTCTCTACTCACATATTCCATCATATTACTGCTTTCACATTTTCTCTTGCTGAGCTTCCAGTGCAGGCCGAGCTGTGAAGAAAAGACAAAAGCCGACAGACACAATGAGTGACCATTCCACCCTTAATGCACACACACAAACACACACACATACACACAAAGAAAATCTGTCTGAGGTCTCTCCTTCAGTGTCAGGGGAATTTGAGAGCAGGGCTGTCTGGTCTCTCTGGGGTCAACCAGTGGCCAGACACCCTGAAGAGCTTCCTTTATGCCCTTGCACAACTACTAGCTGTAATTTGTTGCTGCGAGACAAAACAAAATTAACACCGCATTTCAGAGCTGACCCCGCCGTCCACTGAGACACCAAACCCAAGGCAAACAGCTCTGAGCAACTTGCACAGCAGCTTAAGACTCTTCAAAGTAGACAAATTCTTGTTGACCCGAGAAGTGAATAAACTCTGAGAGAAAGCTCAAACAACTTCTTCTCCATGTCCCTGCTTACCTTGTGATATAGTCTGTTATTTTCCCACTCCAACAACTTCTGGATTGACCTTCTTGTCTGTTGGACACAAGAATAAATAATATGTTGTTTTTAAAAAATTACAGTAAAAACGGTGTAAGGATTTATGAACTGAACTCTTGATTAATCAGTCAGTAATTTCCACTTTTTTGTCAGTATTTCTAAGTGGAAAGGCCTCTAAATGAGTGGTCCCCAACCACTGGGTCGGGGAACTGTACCGGTCCGTGGGTGAATTGGTGCCAGGACGCTGAGAAATAATGTTTCCTTTTGGCCTCATCTGGCTTTTACTGTCACTTCATCAACAAAAGAACTGACCAATAGAATGGCTAGGATTCCATCATCAATAATGCAACTATATTTGCTTAGGAAATATTTTCTTAGTGAAGACACCAACAATAAACTCAAAATGACACAGAGTCATTGATACAAGATTCTAACTTTTCATACTGGTCTGGTAGGAGAAAATTATAGGCCACTTGAGAAATCTTTGTTGTGCCCATGCACAGTTAATATGGGTAGGAAGTTTTTATAGGTAGGAAAATATTTCAGAACACCGGAAATTTAATTTTATTAAACAGTGTTTATCTACCACAGCTTAACGACCGGTCTGTGGTGCAAAAAAGGTTTAGGGAACACTGCTCTAAACGACACACCCTTAAGCTAGGCGGCTGGTTAACGCAATGCATCATTTCTCCACAGAGCCACTAATTGAACATGGGTTGTTATGGCCCTCTTCACTGAGAACAGCAGTAGCTGAATTGCTGAAAACCAGCCCCTGAGTAATCAACGCTGATGTGAGGGAGAGTTAAAACGTCCGTGTGACGGCTGTGGTAACTCACCCTCTTGTTGAGGCAGATAACGGGCCACAGGCTGCAGCCCACTGTACAGCAGCAGCACAAGCAGCCGCAGAGAAGCCACTTCACATTCACTGGCAAGTTCTTCTTCAGGCACGTGTTCACCCTGCTGATGCTGGTCTTAAACTCCTCTGGTGCAACCTGAGAAAGGGATAAAAACCCAGAATGCATAAATAAGAGTATTTTAAACAAACATGCAGAAGAAAAATAACATGTTTCTTTTTTACGGGGGACCTAATGGCAGTCATGAAAGATTCCGGTGCACGGAGATCAAAAGGGTTTAGAGAAGCAACAGGTAGATATTTGCAGATGTTGTCCAGAGATGAGATGGCATCTCCTGAATACAATGGCTGTGACTTGCTAACCGAGCTCTGAAGTGTTCAAGGCAAGAAGGGATTCAAAGCAGAGATAAGCTCAGTGCCTGTGGCAGCGTCGGCCAAACAACATGAATGGATGCTCATTCCTCACTGAGTCTGTACGCCATAAAACCGGGGTCGTAATCTTTTATGACAGGATGCAAAGGTCTCTTTGCAAACAGCCGAAGAGCTCAGAATAAAGCCCAGCAGGGCCTGATCTGCACCCTTCAATCATCATAATTGTGACCTCATCCATCACGTCACCCTGGGTCACAATACTGGAGGTACTTTTTATTGGCCCACACTTCCCTCTGCCTGCTCTTACCCCTGCAGCCTTTTTGTGTTTGGCTGTCTGACCCAGGAAGCTTTCCGGCAGAGGCTTCATTTCATTATTTTATCACCTGGAGTTGGAGGAGCCTTCAAAACACCGGGGTCGCTATCCACCGAGCCCCACAGACGGCTTACTCATTGACAGAGCTGGACAGCAGCGCATTCAGTCTCTTTTCTATGCACCGCGGTGCGCTGCTTGAAATGCATCTGCCTCAGATCAAACCCACTTTGGAGAAGTTTGAATGGGGAGGTTTCAGGGAAGTCGGGGCTGTTAAAGAGCCTGACAAAAGAATCACTGTGGTTTTAATTACCCAATTCTTCCCACTTGGAGTTGAACAGAGAGCAGGCAGCCTGCAGGACTCAAATGCAAGGAAAGCTAAAGGCGACTGTACCTTTCCCGTGAGAACGGAAGGAAATTCTGTGTCAAATCTGTTGCTCAGACCGAATCTGAGGAGAAAAGAAGGGAAAAATTAAATGACGCACTGTTATTCAGTGGTTCCTGTTCCTGTTTTTTGTCATGAAAAGCAAGAAAACAACACAATTGCAATAAAATTAAGAAAGTTTTTTCATTACAAAAAAATTTCCCTTTGAATAATCTGTTTTAATTAAAAGAAAAACAATTACTATACTATCAAAAGTAGTAAATTGTGAATATGTACACAATAAATCATTACATGCCATGAAAACTGTCCAATGCTGTTTATTCATTATTGAAAAAAATTTATTACAAACATGTTTTAAGTGATTATTTAAACCTTGAAAAACTTCCTCCTTTGCAGCCTCATAAATGACCCACATTTGCAGACAGTATGCACGGCAACAGGAACAAGAGAGTCCTGCAACAGATGGTCTGGACTCCACAAGGTTCAGGTCTTAACAATACAGTGTGTGAGATGAGACAGAAGACACTGAGACAGATGTTTGAGAGAAACAGTCCAACAAATGATTGTTACTTCTATAATCAAATGACCTGGAGGTTCATCCCACCAAATATTTGGAGAGTGGGGTGCAAAAATGTACAAAACTGGTTTTATCTTCATATCTCTAAGTATAGTTTGCAAAAGGCATTAGAATCAAGAGATATTAGCTTATATATCCCCAAAACATTAGACCATCAAACAAAAACAGCTGTTTATTATGTATGACATTATTATGTATGACAATCTTCCTCTTCTTTCAGCTTGTCCCTATTTTGAGGGGTTGCTACAGAAAGTCAACAATTTCCATCTCCCCCTGTCCTCTGTATCTTCTACTCTAACTGCAACTACCTCCATCACTGCATCCATCAATCTCCTCTTTGTCTCCTACCTGGTAACTCCATCTCTAGGATCATTCTTCTAACAATGTATCCACTATCCCTCCTCTGAACATGTCCAAACCAACTCAATCTGGCTTCTCTAGTTTTTTCCTGTCCATCCTTGTCTCTCCTAAAAACAATCTCAGCATCTTCCACCTCCAACTCTGCCTCCTGTCTTCTACCTTAAAATTAATCTGCAGATTGTACTTAATCCCAGAATATTGAAAGGTTGAATAATAAATTTAAACTATTAAATGATTGGTATATTTACTAGTAAATCTGCGTAGGCTGTAAACATGATAGAAGTCTGACAGCTGTGTCTCCATAAAGACCTCATGTAAACAATAAAAGACTTTACAGGGCAGTTAAGGTGATGACTTTGTGTTGAACTTGACTGATAACATCATTACTGCCACGACAAAACAAAGCAAGGCATTTTCAGGTGTTTATTATGGTTAAATCTTATTAAATTAAAGAGAAACATATGTTTTGTTTGAATAACTATGTATAAATAGTATATATATATATTTAGAACTATGCATAAATGGTATATGTGGTAATTCGTCTAGTAATTCACACTCATAATTTAACCTGTGTGTCTTCAATGTTAGAAAAAACACAGTTTTCTGATAAAGACAGTGACATATTGACAGTAGTTTTCCGTCGTTTTTATTATTATCTTTTTAATTACATCGTCAAATTCTAGATTTTATACCACGTCACACAGGAGTCGCCTTCACTGTAACACAGTCGCCTTTTGTAACTCAGAATCGAACCCGGTCTGTCCTCCTATGTCCCAACATATGTCCACTGACCGTCAACTTGTTGTGATTTGCGTTAGCACTCTGGCTAACAGTAGCAGCTACAGGCAGACTAACGCTGACACCGACCCAGAGAGAGTGAACGCGGCTCGGCTTACACTGTGATGTGTCCGGCTCCTCGCATCACCACGGGTTCCGGACAATATCTGACCAAGTGTTCGTCGCTCACTACGTGTTCATCCTCTTCGTCTTCTTCTAACTCATAAATGGTATCAAAGTCCGCCATGTTGGCTGGGGACACGCTCATGACGTCACGAGACTGGAACGCGCACGGAAAAAACTGGCTTAAGCGCGCGCTGGTGGGACAGCAATGGACATGGGCAAGAGGAGGGTTGAGGAATCAATAATAATAATAATAATAATAATAATAATAATAATAATAAGAATAATGTTCTTATAGATATTTTAATGTGCTTTCAAGGAATTCAAGTCAAAAAAGTAAACAACAACAGTCGATCTCCTAATTTGATGACAATAGAAGTATCAGAATAATTGTACGAGAATCTAAAGATGTTCTGAAGGGGAGAAACATCTTGCACCACTGTGGAGTTCTCAGTAATGATCAGAAAAAGTATCTGTGGAAGAGGAATAACTCTCCAAAGTCTAAGATCAGGAGAATAAAGAAATAGGTTTAGGTTTATTTAACAAACATGTATCAAACTGTAAGCATAAGGATGGGTGTTTCACTGATCAGCTGAGGAAAAAGAGTTGAACATCCAAACCTACAAATAATGAAATGATCAGACGTTCTGCACTGAAACAGATCTGGAGAAGTGTGTCTAAGTATTTCTACAATCTTCTCATGAAATGTCAATCTGTGACTTGTACATTTAACATCAGCTTTTAATGTTCAATACAAAAGAAAAATGTTTATAAAAATTCAGTTTCCCATAGATTTTGTGTAATACAACACTGAAACAGAAGGAGACCGTGGACCACGTTTTTGAAAACTATAGGATTTACCATGAAATATGGAGAAAAAAAATCTATAAAATATTATTATGAATTCAGCATCAAGTTTGTGGACCGCAAAACATCTTTCCACGGGCCGCGAATTACCCAGGGACCACGAGTTTGAGACCCCTGTTGTAAAGATTGTCACATGCTGATGGCAGTGGCAACTAGTTCTTTCATCTATCGGTGCAGACAAGGCCCAACAACCTCAGGTTGATCACTAACTGGACAGATTTACATCCTGACACTGAAATCGACTATAAATCTGTTACTTTCTTTCCAGGATCCTTTTGTGCAGGATTTAAATGACTTTGAGTAATCAGAACCAAACCCTTATAAACAATTTAGTTACACAATTTTGACTTGTATTCCACATAAACCTAATATGTACGTAAATATGTGCAATCTTAGCGTCAAACATATTTAGCGTCAGCATTCAAAAATTAAGTGAATTTGGTTAAAAGAAGAATAATCATTTTTAAAAGTTTGTTCCATTTTTATTTCTCAATTTAACATGAACAACAACAGTGAAAATATATTTTTGGTTAAATAATGCGTTATTCCTCAATGGTACCTGTAGCTCCACGTCTGAAATAGAAAGAATGACAAATTCGAGCGAATTTAATGCAAAAAACTTTTTTATTTACACGTAAAAAGTAGCACCAAACGGCCTCTGCACTTATAAACCTCTGTTTCTCACTAAAGTAACGATTGTTGCCGAGAACCGCGCGGATTCCGTGATTTGTCAAAGTCAGAAAAGTTAGTCCAGTGACACGATCAACGACCCGGATCTTCGTGAAAAGTTCTTTGGAAATATCCCTGAGTTTTCACATTATTCGCAAACACATCACATCCAACACATGATAGTTATATTTGGCTTTTTTTAAAACTCACAAACAATTTAAAGCTTTTTTTAAAGAAGTTTGAAACACGTCATTATTTTCCGCATGTTTAAAAATCCCACATTTATTAGAACTATTCTATAAAA
Source organism: Paraplagusia blochii (assembly GCA_016785265.1). NCBI lineage: Eukaryota > Metazoa > Chordata > Actinopteri > Pleuronectiformes > Cynoglossidae > Paraplagusia > Paraplagusia blochii. Next base: position 94,776 of record JAFBJS010005425.1, read on the forward strand.
ATCAACATTTTCAAGAGCCTCCAGCTTGGTTTTGTTTTTGCGGTTTGCGTCTGAATCCACAGCGTCGCGGGTTAAAATCCCTGGATTCTCTGCATCAAGTGTCCTGTCACAGTGTCGGAGTGCTCACTTCTGGTTCTGGTCCCGATCCATGTCCAGACCGATGCTGGACTTGAGGTCCGGACTGTCACTGGGTCACTGTCACCTGCTGTATATTCCTAATAGAAGGCAGTTGGTTCATCTGAGGAGGGAACATGGAGGAAACGTGGATGTCCGTGGGGCTGAGAGAGCCCGGCACCGGCACAGGGCTGACTGAGCCCGGGTCACTGTGGACCGAACCTCCGCTGCCGTCAGACTGACCCATCTTCTTCTTGATCATCTTCCTCTCTTTAGCTCTGCGGTTCTGGAACCAGATTTTTACCTGCACGAAAAAAAAGGTCAGGCTATTAGAATATTGTGAGGATTTCCGACTGCTCAATAAGGAGAAATGTTAGATTTTGAGTTTAACCTCCTCCTAAAAACACACAAATAGAACCATTGAAAGTATATAATACACATATGTTGTGGCTGCAAAGGTGTATAGAAATATAAATAAATAATAGTACAAATTAAACGTTTTTGTCTGTGGACTTCATCAAATTAACCTTAAATTAATATTATGTCAAAGAAATCTAGAGTCATCATGGCTTTTTCTGAAAACATATATAGAATGCAATGATCTCTTTACTACAGTTTATTATCACACACTGTGGTTTTTAAATAATATAGATACAAACATTATTTTTTATGTCAAAAGACTAAAAATAATTTAAAACATTGACAGATTTATTTGATATTATTATAAATTGTTATTTAGGGTTTTTTTACCTTTAGTTAAATTGTTATTGGGATATATATTTGAATTGCTATGGATAAAATGTATTGTAATGTAAGTTTTCATATACAGATATTAAATTCACATATTTGTAATACATTATATTGAGCAACAACAGTTGTCATCACAGGATATATTTGTTATTTAATCCTACTGTAATTTAGATAGACACCTGATTTTAAATAATGTTACATTTAAATTAACAAAATCTGGTCATTCTAGTTCATCCAATTTTACCAAAATTTTCAAATTAAAACCACTGTGTCCTACCAATGATGTACATAATAATTATTATATACTTTTGCTCTTCTGTGTGTCTTTGACAGCCTTTAAATTTAGTTAAAATAAAGTTTCAATTCACTTTTTAGCAGGACCTGTTGTTACCACAGTCTATTCTGTCCTGTTCCATCATCAACAACAGTTTCGTCCACATCAGTATGATCCTTACCTGTCTTTCGGACAGGCCCAGATTGACAGCCAGCTCAGATTTCCTTCTGATGGTGATGTATCTGTTAAAATGGAACTCCTTCTCCAGCTCCAGCCTCTGGTGGTCTGTGTAAACTACCCTGTATTTCTCCTTCGTCCTTGTTTTACCTGAATAAAAAAGAAAAAAACAAACAATCACATTAAACCGAGCTCAGTGTTGTGACACAGACAGGTCAGGACTGACATGCCAGAACTGGCCAGTATCTGCAGACAGCATCTTTATGAGCTGTGTTCTTTATTCACATCTCTCTGCTTTATCTTCAGATACGCAAATGGAGTTGTTTGATGTGACTGGTCGAAGAGTGAATTTCAAACAGCCACGAGTCGAACCCAGTGACAACTTAAAAAGAGAGACTGTAGATGGAGGAGATAAGAGCTGCCTCTGCAAGAAACTGCAGAATTTATTCTATGTAAAACACCTCCAGTCATGGTGCGGCCTGTGTTCTGTGTATTGAACCCGCAGCCAGACACGTCTATGTCCCGCTGTGTAGTTTGTCAACACAAACATATGACAGCGGAAAAAAAACCGCCTGGGATTAAATCCTGTCATAAATGAAGATTTGAACTCGCACATCTGGGAGGGAGAAGACGAGTTCTGCCAGGTTTGTGTCCACATTTGAACAAACTGCAGCTGTGAAAACCCTCACTCTCTCCACCAGGGGAAGAGGCACCGGTGCATATCAAAGTGGGAAGGTGTTGAAAGCCGAGGCCACCGCCTGGATTTGACGGATAACACTCCAGAAAACACCCCGGCCCGGTGACAGGGAGTTGGACTCCACATCTACACCGACGAGGACATTTACATGACAACTGTCCGAGCCTGGCGCCCATGTCTTAACACCTACTGTCCTTCCTCCACATGAGAGACTCTCATAGTCTAGTCAAACATCTCGAATATGACATGTAAAAAGGAAATATTAAGGATCACCACTTCTGTGCGACAATTGTATCTACTTTGCGGATTTTCGTTGGCTAGTTTAGTTTTTTTAAGAAATGCAAGCAAACAATATAAACATTAATAATACTAATGACATTTATGAGAATGATAAACCTCACAAATAATAATTATTATGTTTAATATTATAACAATCCATTCATTCTGTTTTATTGCGCTTCGATTTTGATACATTCTGATATAATTATGTTTTTTTTACGGATCGAATTAACTCAAATTGGTATTTTTCTCCCCACTCACCTGTGGAAGATGATTGCGCAGTTTTGCTCATCCACTGGTAGGAGTTGCGCCTTTCTCTATCAGGAGAGATCTGTCCGACTGTTACGTTCTCCGGCGGTGGTTGTAAGACCGCAGATCCCGGCGGATGCATGTGACTGTAGTCGGAAGAGCAGTACGGAACCTGACCCGGTGACGTGTTGTTCATTGGCGTGGGAATGGTGTTGGGTGGTCCTAAACTATATGCGCCCCAGTCCTCTCTCGGGGCCCCGTATGTGGGACCCCAGCTGCCCGCAGACTGCGCGTGCGTTTCCATGTTTGGCACATGATGATATCCGGTAAAGTCGGGGTACTGTGGAGTGGAGACAAAGTTCTGTGGAGGCAGATTGATGCTCGATCTTCTCGCGGGCCCCTGGTGATACATGCCGCTCTCTTTATCCAACAGATATCCCACATACATGGTTTGTACAAAACTCTAGAAAATATTGTACCGATGGCAATAAAAAAACTGCGGTGTGGCCTGTGTTAAGGCGACATTGTTGCCTTTTAAAATCTGGTAGAAAAAAAAAAACTCAATCCTTGATTTTTTTTAGTCCAAGTAAAAATCCACAAGAGAATCGCAGCGGAGCTCCAGTCTGGGGCCCCTCTCACATGATGTGGCTCATATTGACAAGGTGGTAAAGGTCTACAAGGGCCTTCCTGACGTCAGCGCACTCCTCAACTCTTGAAGATTTGCATCCAAATGAAAAGCGCCACTGATGTGACCAGCCCAGTGTTCCTTGCGCCTGTCCGGTGTGGCGCGTCATCACCTGACACTGGACCTATCCGGGTCAGGGCTTCTCCTCTGCGTGAATAAATTACCACTACAGCCAATCAGCTTTTGAGGCTGCGCACAAGCCCCGAGGCCTAAGGCGCAAAGTTCCTGAAACCAAAAAAGACCTGTGCGTAATTGCGCAAAGATCAGATTTATTATACAAGGTTATAATTCACATTATGGCACCCGATTCTTTAAGATGTGATAAATTTCGTTGTTAAAATACTTCCAGAAAAATTTTGGTCTGAAACGTGTCGCTGTGGGAATTGTAACAGTTTTCAACCACGCTTCACACTGAATATGATGCGATTTCATATATTCACTTGCAAACGAGGTGCAAAGTATGGGAGGCGTGATTTGTCTCTCTTTGAGAAGCGGGTCGAGCCTTTAGTATTCCGTGTTCGCACCTCAAGGTCGCACTTCACAGCTAATTCCGGTTACAAGGAAACTCCAACGACCCCCTCTGTGACAAACAGCGGCCCTGACACACATCACTCACACACGGCTGTCTCCTGAAATCACACTATTTCCTTCACTGACATTTCTGTTCAATGACGAACGAGTCTCGCGAAAAAAAAAAATCTAATGTTTGTCTTTAATGAGAATCAAAGTTATTCAGATATCCATGGGGAAATGAAGGACATCATTAACAGAATTATTTTTGGTTTTCGGGAACCAGCAATGATCCTGAGTCCGGGTCCCATCTTCTGTATGATCAGACAGTATTTTGTCTTAACCTTGCTCATCTCCTGGACAACTGTCTGGGGCCTCGTTTCAGAGCAGCTCTCTAATTGACTTGTCCAAGAGCCCAATGAAAAGTCATAAATGCTGATGGGCGTCTCTGAAGCATCTGTTTATTGACCACAAAATATTTATGAGACAATCTCGAGTTCTCCTCTGACAGCCCACGGTCGGCCACTCTGTCAGGATTTGGTGATGTATTCTCTCGTGGCAGACCACTGTTTATGGAAGTGGACACTAGTAAATATAAGAGCGTGTTTTTAAAGGCCTCGTCAAGGAGTGGCGTTAACAAATGATTTAGTTCAACATGTAATAAAACGTAAAGACTGTTAGTGTCATTTTTCAACACAATCCGTTTCATAACTATTAGCTAAGACTTGCTGTGTTTCTAAATGTTTCCAAATACATTGTTACCTTAATTTACAGTAGAATAGATTAGAATAGTCCTTTATTGTTATTGTGCAGTGGAGTGGAGATGAAGTACAAAGACATTTAGGGGAAATTATAATGTAATTTTTATTGTTCTGCGCATTCACTGTCACTGGCACTGTTTGCAAATTAAAACCCTGTTCTACCCAACATATTCTAACCTCACACTGTGGTTAGATATTCTCGACATTAACAATTCAACTACAACACAACACAACACAAAAATGCACATTTATCAATATAATAACATGCCAACATTTTATAAACACAAATACACGTCTACCAATAAACAGGGTATACTGTACTTTATTGCACAGTATGTTGTACTAATGCTTAGAGTACTGCCAATAATCTTAGCCAATAATCTGCCATTAAAGCCACTGTCTGTGAACTGAATGTGATTATCATTGAAAATTATTAATACATTTTTTTATAACTTTACTGTACAGTTTGCAGTGCATTCTCCCTACACGCTAGTGTTATTTAAGGCAATTTTATCTAGTGACTCTTTTTTTCAAATTCTATTTTAAAGAGATATTTTGTTTTGATATAATAGTCTTTCTAAATTACTTTCTGTTGTCATGGCATCAACCCTTTTTACATCAAACACTTTGATTATTTCAAAGTTTACTTGCGGTTCAACATGAAAAGAACGCGCTTAATGCTGCCCTCTTGCGGACAATAACCACAGCGTGCCGAATATCCTGATAAAATTGATGTTATGCCTTAATACACCACGTTTCAATAGGAAACAATTATTTGTATTATAGTGAAGAAAAACTGTAAATGACTAACAATGTACTGAGAAAATATATTTTTTACTCTAAAGAAATATGTGAGATTAACAAAACAAAAGGCCACACTTTCATAAGGAATTTTTGTACAAAGTATAAAGCCAACGCAGAAATAATGTGGATGGTTATCCAACAAGTGTTCACACCAGTTAACAACAAACATCAGGGTTTTCTTACCTTGAAGGACTTGATTCCTGATTTATGTCGAATCTTTGCTTGGCATTTACCATGTCTGCTGTCCGTGACGTCATTGCAAGGGTGGACATAAAACTACAGATTAAATTGATCTTAATATCAAAAAGTCATTAACCAGGTACTAACCATGTTAGACATTAAAACGGCTAAATAAGTGCACAGTCAAAGTTGGTAAATGACAAATAGAAGTTATGTTAACATGAGCTAAAGTGAAATATAACAGGAAAGAAAGTTAAAGGTTTGAAAGTATACAGAGTACTGTAAATACCAAATAGAACAACAATCTTTGAAACGTAAATGATAAACTAAAATTGCAGTTTAAATAAGATATGAGAAATCCAAATATTCACTAAATAGCAAATAAACAAACAAAACTTGGGACCAATGAACACTAGGTTAGCAACAATTAAAATAATGGAGAAATTCTAAAGTTAGAAATCGTGACTGGAATACAGCTGAACTCTAAAAACATCTAACGAACAGTAAATAACTAAAATATCCTGAAAGCAACGACACGCAGGGGAAAAAAGCGAGGACAGTTGCTAAAAGCTAGCTTAAGGTTTCTTTTTTTGCATACACACCAGGAAAAAAACAAGTAATGTCTAATGTTTCAGGTTTTCCTAAATAGTACATTAACGACATGAAGTGACGTCATACGCTATACCATATCATAAAAATGACTGCGTAGTATATTTAGATAAAGTGTTGGTAATCTGAGCCCTTTTAGCTGGAGTTGTTCTATTTGTGACCGCTAGATAGCGCCATTGGGTTGGTAATCATTTATTTCCAAATTGCCAGCAGACTGGGTTTACAGAGGGTCAGAGGGACAACAGAAATATAACATGAGCGATTTTTAAATGGAAATGACATGTGGAATATTTATCGCTATTTAAATGTATCCTTACACATTCGTCAACCAATTATGAAGCTATTTCACCATTATTTTTTAATTATTTTGTTTATTCAATTAAGGCTTGTGTTCTACAGTAAACAGACCATCATGTATTTCATACTTCTTCGTTCTTTATTTAAGAAAAAAATGTTAAATATTAAACTCTATTAATCTGTACTGTCAGAATCCCTGTGGTCTGTGGCCAACGTGGCTGGAGCTGAGCTGCTTGGCTCTTTCCCTGAGCTCAGCAAAGTGTTCATGTAGTAAATAAGTGACAGTCAGTGGTGAAGCAGCCCAAGAATTCAGTTTGTTGCATAACTTCATTGATGCTGTGAAGTGGCCATGGTGCTCTGCATGAGAGGAGGTAAAACAGGACCATCTGCGACTATTTTTAGAGGCTCTCTGTGGCCATTACACACACGGGTCCATCTCCAGTTTGTCATCACTAATGTACAACACATGTAGAGAACAAAGCAAGGACATGTCTGCTGGTTAAATGTTTGGATTCATCCAGCCATTCACATACAAGCAGATATGTACCACACTCTGAAGGATGTTTGTGTTTACGGCTTGTTATTGCTTGGCTGAGGAGTGGACATTTTTGACACACCGGGGGCTGGAACGTCACAGTGTTCAGGAATTTGTGTGGGAACTGGACGTCCATCTGGACAGAACAGAGAACTGTTAGGAGCTGGAAAAACAAGAAATCGATCCAGGGTTGGAGATAAAAAGAAAGTGAAGCTGAATGTCTTAAAAATGATTTGTAGGTAAAACAAAATAAAAGGGCTATCGTAAAAAGTCATTGTTATAGGAACTTAAATATAGCTATTTGGGCTAAAGATGAACGCCAATAAAACTTTTGTGAAATTAACAAACGGCAATAAAAATTACAGGATATCTATAATATTCCCTCATTCACAGCAGTCTCTATGGCTGACACCCAAATCACACTGCACCTGACAGTCCTGTGGGTGATGAGCTGACTGGAACTTTTGTTAAAAAAAAGAGGTTTGAATGCACCGCACATACAATAAAATCATCTGTCATGGACACGTCAATGATTCACTGTCAGATCCTTGGACCATAAACTACTAGACATTCATCAAAGCAAGACAAAACCAAGATCTCCCTTCTGGTCCAGGTGTAGATGAAGTTGATCGAAAGGATTGAAATGATGTCTTCACACATTCATCAAATAGTTTTAGACTGATGGGAATGATGGAGCAACGATTGCTTTATTTTTTTCCCTCTCAGTCAATTTATCAGTCTGCTGTTTTTATGAGTGAGACTGAGAAGCTTTTCTGACCCTGCAGAAATATGAAACAGATGTAACGCTAAATATAATCATTTCAATCTTCTATTTTTTTACTTTTTGTATTAGTGGACCAACATTCATTCAATCATCTTCCTCCTCTTATCCGTTGCCGGGTCTCATGGGCAGCAGTCTCCGAGACTGCCACCCAAATCACACTGCTCCCTCAGAGCACCATTCATAAACATTAAAGTTTATACATTTTATTTACTCTTTTTTTTCCTACTGAAAATTCGATTTTTTGTTGGTGCTCAAAAACTGACTGATTTGTCCAAAAGAATATTTTTTTTAATACCAAATCATTTATAATAAGTAACCTCCCCCTAGAGGGCGCTCCTAGACCCTGCGCTGGTGTCAGATATGAAAATCTTTTCTAAAACAGAAAACAGGCACATCAAATATTTAAGAGAAAACAGTCCATTTTGGTTATGGCTAATTTTAAACTCCGGTCTCTGAAAGTTTTTACAGAGGTCAAGTGTCATTAAAATACTAACCTTTTACATCATCTGATCATGATTTTAATAACATCTTTACAAAGTGTTTCTAATGTGTCAAACATAAAACAAAGCCACAGTTTCAGCTTCAAAGTGAAGGTTATGATTTCTCACATTATGACCCATTAAATCAGACCAGGACTGAGCCAAAGAGCAGCAGGGCGTCGCACAGAAACTTGGCAACATGTAGAAATTCCACCGAAAGGCAATAACACAAAAACGTGCACCAGAGGTGAACGAACTAACCGCACCGTGAGAAGGTTAATTACACCACTGTGGATGCAGCATTCTTCCCAGGCCCTCCTGGTGGAGGAGCTCTCTATACAGCTACCAGCCTCCTCCTGAGGTGGAAACAATGGAACCAGGGGCCGAGCTGCTTTCACCCCACTTTCACCTTGACAAATTTGGAGGCTGCAAAGGATGATGGGATTAGTTAAAGGTTGATCTCATACGAAATGTTCTGATTTGGGTGGCCTCGGAGTTGAGAAAGGAGACTTGGGTCTGCAAAGCTTCTGGTTTGAATCCCACAGCTGCCAGGTTGCCACTGAAGTGCTCTGACCCATGCACTGTCCCTCAATCCCTGTGAACACACAAATGCTTGAGATTATAATGAAAAATATCAAGATATGTATCTTCAAGACACTCAACCAAATTCACCCCAAAACACTAATAAATATGGGGCATCTGCTCCATCTACCTTTCCATAGGTTTGGGTCTGAAGAAGGTGCAAGACCTCTGTTCTACACTGTTGCTTCCCAAAGAACGTGTTTCAATTATTATCATGCATGTTGTTTTCTATGAGGTAATCGTCCTTTTTGCTTTAAACATGAGTAATACTAATAGTTCAGATTTACTTCGTTAATGATTAATTATCCACAAAAATGTTTGACCATGGTTAATGATTTACATCTAATGTCTTTTGACTTCATGGTTAATGACATTAAAATATTGGTCCTGAGAAAAAAATGACGATGATGATGTATAAAAGCTTTTTTTTCATTGTTTCCAGGGAAATGTTGTAGTTCTCACTGATCCCGTGCTTTCCCTGATGTGTTCAACTTTCAACTACTGGTTGTAAAACACACTTCCTCCTCTGTTAATATTACTTGTTCCTTGTTCCTTGTTTTCTATTTGTGTTTGTGTATCATTATTCATTCATTGGCCAAATCTTCTATTGCTTAATCCTGCTCAGAACTGTTCACAGTGGAAACGTCTCCGGAAGTCATCGGTACAGTTCACTAGTACGTCACAGAACCACATATTGAGACAACAAACCGTTCACACTACCATTTCACCTGATGGAAAACACAGGGAATCAAACCAGTGACCCTATTGATGTTAGGCTGAAAGAATTATCCACAGAGACACCATGTTGCCCTATTAGCCCCATTAGCTTTGACTTATACTAAGGCTCAGATTTACTATTTTTTGTCATGGTGACATTGTGATCCACATCACTGCACATAACGACAGGTCACCTCTGCATTTAACCCATCACCAAAGTGAACAGTGGGCAGCTTTGAGCGCCCGTGGAGCAGTGTGTGGGGACAGTGTCCTCAGTGGACCTCAGGGGAAACTTGGCAGTTGTTGGATTTGAACCTGGAGCCCTCCGGAGCCCTCAGGGACATCCCTAACCACTCGGCCACCACTGTCCCAAAAATGAGGAACTGCATCAGCATGTTTATCACCAGTTTACAAACTGTCACCTTTATACACACACAGTGAGTGTATCCCATGACAGACGTCTTTATTTAGCTGCTGCTGTTGTTGTCCTTTCACTGTGCTTGTTAACGGTGGACAGGAGCACGGGTACAGAGGGGACACAGGGGACAGTATCCGGCTCATTGTTCTGTGATTAGCAGAGAGACATGGATGTGGCATGTTCACCATTCACCTTCTTGGGCAGGGGTCTGGGAATATCATTGTGAAGGAGTTTCATGAGGAGGACGAGGAGGAGGAGGAGAAGGAGGAGGAGGAGGGGGTCAGAGTTGGACCTTTGTATTGCTCTGGTCAACGCCCTTCCATCAGTGTACAATGACAGAGTTCCAAGTTGTGGATGTTTAAATTCAGAAACGTACGGAAATGTTGTTGGCACTTTCTTCTGGAGTGTAATGTTTTGGGATTCAGCTTCAAGGTTGAAGGTGGTGCTGGGGAAATGGAAAAGTTACAGATTGTAAACTTTTACTGATTGACATTAATGTTGTTGTTCGAAGTTGCCTGATACCTGTTATTAATATCACTGCATGTGGGTGAGCTTCAGCAAGACTGAGTAAAGAAACAGAGAGATAGACGTGGCACCTGTCTGTCCCTGTTCCTGCTGATTGCTGTCTTCATGCCATGTAGTGTTGGACTGGTGCGGAAACAATCAATGCATTGATGATCTTGACGCAATTAGAACAGGTATTTGAGAGTACGTGTTAGTAGAACATCTACCAAACTTATGTTTTGCATGTTTTCATTTGTTGTTTATGAAACAAAAGAAACTTGCTGCATCTGAATATAAAGCATTCCATACTGCATTTGGGCCATGCCACGCCACACCACACCAAACCACGTCACGTCACGTCACGTCACGCAAATTCCATGCCGTCCCATGCCATTCCCTACCATGCCCTGCCATGAAACCTGCTGCATCTGAATGTGGAGCATTCCATATTGCATTTGGGCCACACCACACCACGCCATGCAAATCCATGTCATTCCATACCATTCCCTTCCATGCCATGCCATGCAATGATCAGTGTGAGAAGAAATAAATGCTTTGGAGATATTGACACAATTAAGAAAAGGTCTTTGAGTAGACCATGTTCTGTCAAGTTATGTTTTGCTCATGTTCATTTGTTGTTTATGAAACAAAATAAACCTGCTGCATCTGAAGGGTCCTGCCTATGGATACTATTGTGGGGCAAAACTAACATCATCTCAAGACGGTCTAAACCCGGCACACGTTCCCTATTGGTGGGTGAACAATCCAAGACTTGGTGAATTCTGCTTCACAATGATAGGAAGAGGAGACATCATCCCGTCATCCTCATCCTGGAAAACCCACTAACGTGACAATAAGACGGCCTTACAAACATCTGTTCTTATACAGCCTACCGTCAATTTTTTTATTCATTCATTTAGTCATTTTCAATTGGTTACTGGAGTGAACTGCACCACAGTGTGAGCATCACCAGAACCCATCTGCTCACAGTCAGTTGAGACTGAAGAAACTTGATCAGTTTCTCCAGTGAAGTGGAGAACGGAGTGGTTATAGAAATATAATTACAAGATTTCTCTTTTACATCGACTTAAAACTGATGAAATTAAGGGACATCATGTCTTTCAAACTCTTTGGACGTCATGACCTGGATGGAGGAGACCCTTAACAGACGTCCCTGTGTGTTGAAAATGTCCTAATTTCCTCTGTAAATAAATAAAACCAAAGCGACACATGTTACAAACTGAAGACTCAGCACTTTGTGGCTGTGAGACAGACCAGTCTCTACAGACCCATCTCCTTGTTTTTCCCTCAAATCTTACATGAATGGAGGGCAGTTATTAAAGACTATTACAATCATCTGTGATGAATTAGAGGACCGTCTCACTGTATTTCAAATCTGACTTTATGACAGTCTGTATAATTAAAACCTAACTTTAATGCAGCCCCACAGGAGGCCGAGGGCAGACAGAAGCGAATGACTTGTGTTAAGTTGTTCATGTTCTCACGTGTTTCGTTACTGTGACTTGTTTGATCGCAGAAAACAACAAAGCAGTTGGAGTCGGAGCCCAACATCCTGCCGGGGTTGAGAGTATTTATCACCAGTTGGTCTGCAGTTCATTATAAAACCTCATGGAGAATAAAAAAAAATAAATTAACAAAACCATAGTGTGACCCAAAGACATTCATTTTTTCACAGTCAATAAATACACAGTCAGTAAAAACACAGGGGCACGTTGTTCAGACTGAATATTGTAAAAATGTCCCAGGTTGTCAAAATGACTCTGTGAGACAAAACAGAGTAAAAAGTAGTTTGAGACCTGAGACAAATCGAAAAAGAAACATTTAACAGGGGAAGGACATCACAGCAGTCTCTCTGTCTTCACCGATGTGATGGGAAGACATTAAGAAAAGAATCTTAATGCTGTCATCCGCTGCCAACAACTGTTGCCAACATCAAAGAGGCGGAAGGAATCATTGGCAGGTTTTACGTTTGTCCTTTTATTGTGTTGAATATCTATAATTGTCATCACTCGACCTTGGGAAAAAGACACAACCGCTGTGAAACATATTGTAATAAAGACTCCAGAATCTAACTCCAGTCTTATGCCACCACTGAATTTTCCAGACTATTGGTTGAACTTTTTTCATCTTTTGGTTTTGAGACTTATACTTCCATCCATCCATCATTGCTCGCTTTCCCGTTACCGGGTCGAGGTGGCAGCAGTCTCCACAACTGGCACCATAAACACATTGCACTGCACTGTACCATCCTGTAGGTGGCGAGCACACTGGAAGCCAACCGCCAACCACGGAGTTTCACACCAACAACAGACATTGACTCTGGGCCCCAGGTGCAACTTGTATATTAAAATATATAATTCTTAGTTTCTTTTTTTCATCTTGTGGCCCCCATCTTGATTTGAAAGTTTAATGTTAGGTTGGACCACAAGATTTATTAAGGGGTTTCACTGTAAGTCAACAATGGCCAAAAATGGTCCTGATGGATGGACTTGGTGGTCAACACTTTCATCCAATACAGTTTTCTGATTCATGGAGACCAGTGTTAATTAACCGCTGGGTTAATGAGCTAGCAGGGCCCGGATTAACAGAATGGTCCAAACGGCTGCAGCCCCAGTCCTCACCACCAGGGGGGGCCTCATGTTTCTGATGTCAAGTGACTAAAATAAGTGGTAGTTAAGTAATAGTAGACTACTTATACTAATGTTACTCTACTTCAAACAACCGCCTTCCCTCTCTTTTAAAGGTCTGAAATAGATATTACGTGTTTTTTTACATCTATAAAAATATGCTACCACCTTTAAAACAGAGGGTAGGAAGATTTTATGGGTAGGAAAAAACTATAACTCAACGTAAAACTCAACACATTAAAATTTTCAGCTTCTGAAAGGACTTGTATCAGTTCACCTACAGGAAATCAAGGGCCGCATCCTGGTAATATATATATATATATATAAATTTACTGTAACTGTACCGTACAGAACACAACCACAATGTTTAGGTAAATCCTCTAGATCTCAAAACCCTGGTCCACAGACTCCTTCTAGTCCATTTTCTGCTGCTCATATATATCTACTCATCTGCAGTGTTGTATTTAAAATAATCAATGGGAAACTGACTTTTATGTGTATCTTTTGTATTGAATATTGATAGCTGATTAGTAACATGACAGTGAGAGCAGTGGAAGCTCGTGACCCCTGATCTAACGTACTTTTTAGATCCGGTTTTAGAGTTTTAGAGTTTTCCTCCATTATTAATTTCAACACATTGTTGATCTCTCTCTGTCTTTCTCTCTCTCTCACCTTTGGACTCGCATATAGTTCTAAAAAAAATGAGCAAAGAGCAGTAAAATACCATGGTGGTCTCTTTAACTTTTCCATGGATGGAAAAACACTGAGCGCAGCTACAGATACTCAACCCTGTTTGTTACAGGAATAAAAGCAACGCAACAATGTGACAGTCAAGAATACCCTTCCTCTCCAACATCCTTCCCTTGTTTGTTTGTATCTGTGTTCTGGAAATAGTCCTGCTCTGAGGTTGTTGTGATGTCTGTAATGTGAGGAACTCGACTCACACTTCGCACTCAATCCTGTGAGGACAAGTGGAGACAGTCGAGGGCCCAACCTGTCTCGTGGCGTACGAGGCACACCTCTGTGCCAGTAAAGCAGAAGCCTTCAGCTCCCAGAGGAAGCCCCGTGTGTGGCGTCCACCGGTCGTGACCAGGATGATTAAAAGTTCCTTCCTTTCCCACTTGGAGCCGGTATTGTCCCGGGCTACAGACAGACAGACTGTCAACACTGTGTCCGGACAAAAAGTGAGTCTCACAGATTCCAAGGAGCAGCAACCATTTCAACTGATGATGATGACACAGATCAGTCTTAACAGACTTTTTTTTCATTAAGCTTCAGGAAATCCAACAGAAACTATCAATGGGGGGTTGTTTTAACAGAGGCATCCATGCATCCATCCATCCATCCAACCACCCACCCACCCACATACCTACCTACCTACCTATCTATCTAGAGAGGGGCAGTGATTCAAATGGGAAGGAAATTCAGTCTATCGTTTTTGAAATTATTTCTCAGGGTTAAAACCCTGGTGTGTGGCCTCACTGTGAGTCAATTACATTTGAACCTCATGGTCTTTAGTTCATATGCCACCATATACAGTCATAATTTCTTGTCCATTTAAAAGTCTGCTTCCACTTAATCTACTTTAATCTGGACAAATAATAACAAAAAAGGCTCATAATTCAGTTTAATTTCAGAGCTGATTTCTGGCCATTTTGCATGGTTTTATTGACAATGACAAAAATCACTTCCGTTCCTACATCACTAGCAATAACATTGTACTGACAAATACAGTG
>JAFBJS010005425.1:111127-134760 GCA_016785265.1 Paraplagusia blochii
GAGATGGTTTGGACATGTTCAGAGGAGGGACAGGGGATACATTGGTAGAAGAATGATCCTAGAGATGGAGCTACCAGGTAGGAGACAAAGAGGAGATTGATGGAGGCAGTGAGGAAGGACATGGAGGTAGTTGGAGACAGAGTAGAAGATACAGAGGACAGGGGGAGAGATAGAAAAAGATGGAACTCGTGACCCAGGTTCTAGTGTTTTTTAAAAAAAAAAAAAAAACACTGTCACACATGAGTTCATGTATAAATATATAGATCTTTATTCATTCATTTTATTCATATGCTCAGTTTACAGTGTTGAGGAACAAATACTCTTGTTAAACTAGCTTGTTACACTACATGAACCAAACAGAACACACGTTAGGAGCTCGGGGGATAGTTAGTCATGTGATACAGGAGGAAATAGAAGAAAAATAGTTACCAAACAGTGGTAACTATTCATCTTTGCATGTGGTTGAGCTTGGTGCGATAAAATAAAACGCAACAAAAACAAGATTGTAGTTTAAATAAAGTTAAGAAACGTGACATTGTTAGGATACAACAAATACTGAAAACATTCTTTTTTTTTTTCGCACTATACACTAGTTTATTGTTAAATATGAAAAAAGCAAATCACAAATCTTTATATAAAATGTGGCCCTCAACACTGTTTCAATATTATAATAATATAACTTTTGTATATAAAAAACTAAACTTGATATAAAATATCAGTGCATAATCACGTCCTCTCCACACCTCAAAGACAACAATGGATTTGGTCCACAGGTAAAAACATCACATGGGCTTGGATTTTACACATCAGTTCATTTAAAGCTGCTTCTGAACAGTCGGTTCTTCAGTCACGCATGAAATCAAAAGTTTGGTCCGCAGCATGTAGGACACATCCTGCTTAAAAAAAAAAAAAATCAAAAAAGAAAAAAGGTGGGATTACAGAGCTCAGTGAAGCAGATCCGACTGGAAACAACGACACATTTGTGTGGATTTGTTTTTTTCTCTCCTGCTTTTACAGCAATCTTCACTGAAAACCACAGAAAGATGGAGAGCACGGGTCAGTCAGTGCTGCTGACCCTGGTCTGAGGAGGACTGAGCCACAAATACCAGAGCCCCAGTGTTTACAGTCTGAATAAATACACAATTTCCTTCACTAGTGCTTTATGTTTAAGACTTGACCTATTACTATTTTTCTAACCTAATTCATTTACTTGGGAATAAACATAATATGGTTTCATTCTCTTTGATTGACCTTAAGGTTTTTTTCCGTGGACACGTTGAAATCTGGTAAAATCAGACCTCTGATCCAAACTGCTTTACCAGTTCAGGAAAAACTGAAAGAATACCTAAGATGACGGACAGTCTGAGAATTCTGAGAATATTATGACCTATAGAGATCTGACAAGCATCACATACCTCAGTTTTAGTTTGAAGATAAGGATGCATCTGAATCATCACTGACTCCTTATTTCTTAATGTGACGTGTGTCCATTATCACTGTGTTTTCATTCTGCCTCAGTGTGAGTTACATAACCTAGAACAGTGGTGCTAAAATGACCGAGTCACCGAAACCACATTTAACCTGAGTCATTTTGGTTTCCGCCCAAGTTGTTATCCAAATAATACGGCAATAAACCGAGTTTTGCTGAGGTACAGAAATAAACTGGTACATGTATTAAGATTGAGAATTTTTTCATTAAGTAAAAAGAGGAAAAAGGTCAAATATTCTCTCAAAGCTTTAGGTTAATAATAGAGACTTGGACAAAGAGAGAAAACTACACCGTCTACAAATGTATATTTAGAATTTATAGAAACTTCAATCCACAATCAAATTTCTCTCTCAAGCTAAATAACAATGATCTGATGAATTTGAAGGTCAAATAAAGAACTTTTTTGACATAATCTTTGAGATTTTAACAAAATTCAACATTGAACAGACTTTCTATGAGGAATCTTCCCTTCATCTTAACAAACAAACACTTTGGCTGAAACAAATATATAAAAATATATAGAAAATGGTGCCAGTCTAAGCATTATTGGTGTAACCAGAATGTTTGGTAACAATAAACCCCACAGTTTGGTGTTGAACTTCGAATCATTGTTGGTTGTTTTTCACAGTAGACGATAAAAAAAAAAAAATACCTGAGCCTGTTTTCAGCTGTTAGACATATCACAGTGAAGGTGGAAGAGACCAGCAGCATGGAGGTGAAGCCTACATCTGAGAAGAGTGAAGAACTAAACCATCTACAGGAAGAAAAACCTCTGTTGATACCAGGTAGGTCCTGGATTCAACCGCTGCAGCCTGAAGAAGAACAAGGCAGAGGCCTGGGTCCCACGGCGGTGCAGAGCACAGATGGTGTTACACGGGTGGAGTGGAGTAGCGCACCACATAGTTGTAGTCAGGAGGTGGACTGTGACACTCCAGCCCGTCCTCGATGGCTGAGTCATCGAGACTGAAGTCCAGAGCGGGAACGGTCGGTGGGAATTTCTTCTCTGATTCACAGAGAACGGACTCTTTACTCTTACTCACTGCCTTCATCCTGAAAACACAATGAGACAAACTAAGGTTCATTCCTCTTGAATTATTTACAACACACTTGTCAAACTCAGGCTCGGGGCCCAAATCTGGCCCACAGTCCAATCATATTTGGTCGGCGGAATCATATCAACTGTGTTCTAGAGTTGGTTCCCCCAGTATATAACACCAATATACTGGCATGTTTTGTAGTATTAGTGTTCTCTGCACTATGTTACAGCTAATACTGGTTTAACAAAACGATGCTGCATTTGTGGACATCAGGGAAAACAGGAACAATTGCAATCAATTTTTCAAAGAATATTGTCCCAGTTTTTAACTTTGGCCCAGTGTGAAATATGAATTTGAGACCTACTTTAAAAGGTCATGCCACAAACGCTAAATTTCCTTAATTTTCCAAAAGGAACTCCTGATGGACTGATAAAGTTCTATCCATCCACCCATCTATCTATCCATCTATCTACCTATAAATCCATTTATCTATATAAACCAGTTAAACAATAGAACCATTTCTTCCAGTTCATCTGTAAATACGCCACCAACTGCAGTAACAGCAAAATGACTGTGTTTTTTGTTTTTCTCTCAATACCTTGACCTTGTTACCTCTTCTTGACGTCTTTTGACTTAAGCTACAGCCCGTTGTGAGGCTGTATTACAATTTAGACAAACACTCAACTTATTCACGTATAACATAATAAATCATCCCGGCCTCTTCTGCTTCATTAAACGCTCAGAATATGAGTAATCGCCTCTCATTGTCTTTGCAGGTTGCCATGGGTTTCTGGAGCCTTCTCTCCTGAGGCCAAAGGGTGAGAGCTCAGCAGGAGGAAGTGATGGAGCCAAACTGGAATGTTGTGTTGATGAATAAACTACCTGGCAAACTAGGCATCGAAAAATAGGACACAATAAAGACTGGTTGTCCCCTGTGGCCTATATATATATATATAAACCCTGAAACACAAAGAAATTAGGAGCTAAAACCGTATGTTGTCTCATTTATTTCAAACCAGGCTGAGGAAACCGTCCTTTTTGGTCTTACACAGTAGAAGGCAGACAGGGTGGTGAAGACAAAAAGAACAACAGGTGGGGACGAGCTGCACAACAGGCCCACAGCTAAGAGGGGTGGCCCTCGTAAAAGTCTCCTAAGTTCAAAGGTGATAGTGACAGAGTGGTTGCCCCAGCAAAAAGGTCCTCGTCCTGATGACTGTCCACATGCCTTCCTTCATTCCCGCTGCCTTGCTGATGTCCTGATGGCACTGGCTGTCCTACAGGGACACCTTTTATCCCCAGCGTCAAGTTTTGAGGCGTCACAAGCAGTGAGAGGCAAAGGCAGAAGAAAATATGAGAAGTTTCCGAGATATCCAATGGTTTTTGGAAAAACTTTTCACATTTTCTTCTTTGCCTTTACAAACATTTGTGCAACACAGCTTTGCTCATTTGTCTTTGTCAACTCTGCCAGATTCTGAGGCACCTTTCACTTTTAAAGAAAATCTTTGGAGATTTTCAGAACTGAAGACTTCTTAAAAATGACCAACGCTTTGGAAATGACAGCGCAGTGAACCCACACAGGTTCAATGTTCTTAAATCACACATCCAGCAATATTACATTTCCAGTCAAGACGTTTCTGCTACATTGAAGCCATGAAAATGGCTTAATCATCCGCATGAAATAATAATTCCTTGACATGCCAAGCATTGAAAAGTTTGACAGCCATGAAATAGTTACTTTGAATCAACACAGTGTTCTCCAAGATCAGCCTGGATCCTGAAGTGGTGGTTGATTTATAATATCTTAATGACTCTTTGGAAATACCGTTGAATCACGTGGGAAAAAGACGACAACTCAGATTTCAGCCTTTTAACATTCACATTAATTTAAGAAATAAAAGTACAGAAAAAGGCAAATAAGAAACGTGTAGTTTTTGATTATCCATCAGTATTTAGTGTCTGTTAGCAAAGAAAAGTATTCCATTAACCATTGTTTGGAATAGTTATTATAAAAGAGGCTCTGTATTGGTTTAGGGCTTAATTTTCATCACTGTCTGCCAATGATTGTAACCCAGGCATGGACAAAGAATGTACTTTAAGACCAGTATTTTGTGAGTCACAAATACTAGAGACATATTAACAGTCGATACTGTGCAGGTGACGGCAGAACAATAACACAGGGTTTTTACAGAGTAATTATTGAATTCAAGAGTTTGACCCAGTGAATTAACCCTGACAATGAGCTGCTGTAAAGTCAGTGTGTAATTCTTAAGACACCAACAAAGAGCCTAATAAGAAAAAGATTTAGAGAAATCTGATTCAGATTCGACTTCATCCCTGAATAACGACTAAGTGAGAACAGATTGTCTCGCTGCTTTTCTTCTGAGACAGTTTTATGCACTTGCCTTAGCAGGATCCACATCTTAAAGCCATCAAATTCTCCACAGGAGTTTCTGAGCGCACACTCTCTACGTCACTCTTACAAGATTATTCGTGTGTTTTTGAGCCAGTGTTAGATTTAAGGAGACGGCCATGAGTCATGGGTTTAATCAGAATGGGAAGTTTTTTTTCCTAGGAATCTGATGTGAACACAAAAACCTTTAGTGTGTCCTCCTAAAACAGCTGAGTTTCTGGTGGCTCTGCTTTTGTGTTCAGTCCCTCACTTTGTCACCCTCAAGACTTTTCCCACCTCCTTTCCTTTGTGCCTCTGTCCCTCACACACATGTTTTTGTAAGACAAAGGGAGAAAACTGGCTGCTGATTTCTTTAAAAGCCCCAAGAAAAGTGTGTGTTTTGAAGCAGCGGTTATAGCGTCTACATTCCAGCACAGCAGGCAGGGGTCCAAGCGGGTATTTTTCTTCTAGTGTTTTTATTTGTGGCCACTTGGTGATAAGTGTGTGTATTGATGCAACTTACGCTAAAGCCATGATGCTCAGTGGTCGACCTGCCAGTGATTCAAGGCGTTTCAGTGTCTTCATATCATCGGCTGAGAGACCCATCCCGCTGTCTGATTGGCCGCTCTGATAAAGACGATGACCCAAGAGAAATCAATGTCATTTTTGGCGTCATTTTTTATTTGAACAAAGAATAGTCAGTAGTTTTCCTTAATCAAACATTATATGTCTTTGACAGAGAGGGAGTCACCGGTGCAATATAATTAAAATTAAAGAGTTTATATATATATAAAAAAAAAAACATGGTTGGATTAGAGACGCTAAGAATAGGTAGGATGGACAGGATCAGGAATGAGTTGATTAGAGGGACAACACAGACAGGAAGGTTTGGAGAAAAAGCTAGAGAAGACAGAAAAATGCATCAAAAAGAAAGACATCTGCCAAAAATGTATCAAATAAAAGATTGAAATCGTAGTCGTACCAGTGTGGTGTGTTCACGGTAGTTTTACAGAGTCCATCATTAACATGGACAAATATATTGATATTGTGTCTGAAACTACACTTTTCCATGTTGACAGACTAAAATATTTCCCCTTTATTGTTGTCTTTGAGATGTGACAGTAATTGGTAGTCAGTTCTCCCCATATACGGTAGTCTGATGGTCCACCCACTCTCTCCATTCAGTCAGTGAACGTCACAGGACGTCAACCTCATCAGGTCATTGTAGACTAGACTAGGAGACCAATGACTTTGATTAAAGGCTACACAGGATTTTTAAAGACTCTAAAAATAAAACTTGTATTAATTTCGGAACAAAATAATTATAATGTTTTTGTTTTCGTTTCTGTTCCAAGCAAAATGCCAAATGTTTCTGCTTTTCGTTTTTGTTACTTTACTGCCTTTCGTTTTTGAACTGGCTTGAAGCCCTGGTGTGAATACAGCTGTTATCAGAGAGAGACGACCAGTAATTTGTTTTACAGACTGAAGATTCGACTGATAAAGTTGATCAAGTTTACCATTAATATAGAAATGATTTCACCACAATTGAAATCTATTTTTTTACAGGACATTGGAGGGAGTTGTTAGAACTTGAAGAAATAAGACCCAGTAGGTTGTGGTTACGGAAATCAGATTTGTGTTTAATTTATTTTTGACTTACTTTTAAGAGCTGAACTGAATAAACAACACTGCAGTTTAATGTTAGGAGTCTATTTCTACACTGGTTTCTTGGTTGGATAATGGCTTTGCTTCTGGTTAGGCTGAATTACTCACCCCTTGTCCATCATGTCCCATCGTCACCTCATCAAACGTTTTCACACTGGCTGGGCGAATCTTAATGTTCCTGGTGGAAAGAGAATTTGGCATTAGACCCTTATGATATTTTAGGAATTATTCTGTTTGGAAATTCTTGGATTACGGTGAAGCCGAACGCCCAGTAGCAAAACCTGAAGAACCTAATCACTTAGATCAACAGAGTGAAGTCTGCACCACATTTTACTTTGAAAAACACAGCCTGTGTACTTTGCATTTCAACACTGGTCGGAGCAAAAGCCAGTACTTAATTTGGCTTAAGAGGGAACTGTCATTAAAGCTTTTCAACACCTCCTGAACACACACACTCACACACACACCGAGGAGCTGTGAAAACCCTGAGCTTCAACAAATATTTTTTTTTTAAACTTCACATAAATCATACAGCTGGCTGTATGTTATTTCATGGGAAATTCCTCACAGGAGCCATAATACTGGCCAAGTCTTGTGGAAGTCAGCTACCCCGTGTATATTTCTTATCATGTGCCAGTCAGCACGGTGCCACTTTGTTTTGAGGTTGGACCTCATTTTCACAGCACTCAGCTCGGTCCGGGTGCTGCGGGAACAATAATTGCTTTGGATATCACTCAGTGTCAAGACGGAAGAAAATCCTGGCATTTCCTTGTGAAAACAGAGCCAGCGTCGCTCAACCTTGAATACTTTGAGGTAAAGTTTACACTGCTTTAAGATAAAGTGACTGATGTTGAGCTGGACACGGCTGCACGGGACGTTAAAGCAAACAAACATGAGTATCCGTGTCCCCGCGTCAGCCAGAGGGCCACACAAAGAAAATGACCTCAGCTCACAAAGTTGTACAGAAAGTTTTTAATCAATAAAATGATATAAAAATACTTTCTGTGGCTTCTTTTTAACCATCAGTGGAGATCAGGTAAACACAGCGTCTAATCTTCATTGTAATTTCAAGTAAATGTTTTTTTAAAAAGTAGTTGAAAAAAACATGTTCTCACCAGCTGCTCCCTGTGTCACAGTGGGAGGCCGGTCGTGTGGACGTCTCCTCCGAAGGCGCTGTCGTGGACGTGTCTCCCACCTGAGCCAGCAGGGCAGTGTTGACAGGTATGTAGTGTTTTCCCTCCTGAGAGCAGAGAACACAGACAACATGTGAAGACAATGGAATTACATGATGTAAACTACAGACGGACACTGACATCAGTGTAAACATCAGTCTGGACCATTTTTTTCTACAAATGAAAATGATCTCGCCGTTGTTCACCAGAGACACAGATGCATAGTCAGGTTCAGCAAATGGATGAGTAGCTTGGATTTAGTCCATCTGTACGGAGACATATGATCTGCTCTCCTTACAGATGAGACAATACTTTCTGTCATGATATCTAAAAATGATCTGGTCTTTCTAAGGCTCTGGCCAACTTTCTTTCACTGCCTTCAGTTAACGGTAAAGATTTATTTTCTGTTTAATTTATCCTAATCACTAGAGATGTGCGTTTCTTTATCTGTAGGTATTTTTAAACTCAGAAAAGATAACAATGAGATTAAATCAATGATTTCACTGGTTCATTTGTCAAAATAAATATAACCAGAGTAGAAGTGAAGGCTTTGTTCAGCCAAAAGTTCCTATCTAAGCAGCTTTCTGATTGGCCAACCATCACATCATGCTACATCTACTGAACAGTTTTAAAGTTGGAAACTCAGACCAGTGTTTAAGTTTCTCAAAGTACTAGATTTAGAGCAAAGGTCTCCAACCAGTTCCTCAAAGGGCTGGTGTGGCTGCAGGGTTTTTTTGTACATCCACAGTTAGTCACTGTGCTCTGGTTGGTCAGGTTGCAACTGAGGTGCGTTACTTCTAGTGTGATCACCTCCCACAGTGGGATTTGGGTGACAGTTGTGGAGACTGCTGCCCCTGAGACCCGGCAGGATGAATTCAAAGATTTTTTTATTTTTTTTTCAAGGATTCAAGGAAACTTTATTGTCATTGCAACACATGTTAGACATATGATGATCCAAACAAGTTGGATGAAGATGGAATTTTGGTAGTGGAGACATTAGTATTGTTTCAAACATAACATTTCAACACATCATAGCAGCTCTCACTACTGTTTTGGGAACTCTCCCTCACTCCCCCTTCATCTCTATCCTGACTTAACTCTCTACTTCAACTTTTTTAAATAAAAAAACTCCCCACAGACAGCGGTGCCTGACAACGTCCAACTGAAATGTTCCACCATTGTTCGACAAGTCAACAAGAGCTGAGCAACAATCTGTTCTGGGTCCCAGACAGACAACACGCAGCAACACACGGTGATGACATCCTGACGGACTGAGTTTTATTAGAACTTTTTGGAGCAGCTTTGGCTCAGATTCAAACTATGACATATTGTATTTTTCATCTGCTTGATATTATTGTCATTAAAAACACCTGTTTGTTTTTATCATCTGTCTGGAGGAGCCAATGTGAAAATGTTCTTGTTTATGTGTTGGTATTTGACATGTGGTTTAACGTGTTATCAGAAATGAAACACTGTGGTTTTCTTCCTGTGTTCGTCTCTCAGCCCGACAACAAATGGACCTCCGTCTTCTGACAGCCCTTTTAAAACATACAAATGTCCCACATGTTGTGACATAATTCATACCAGACTGTGCTCTGGTACAGTGAGCTAATGGTGACATTGTTTTACTGTATGTTTTGAAGTTTTGTTCCTCTCCTGAGGCAGAGCCTTTCTACTGGCATATTGTTTGTGTTGGGTGTTGCTTTTCCTCTGCAACCAGCGACTTTGCTCCCGGTTATTTACAACATTAGACAAGTAACCATTAATTACAGCTCCTTCAATGGACACTTTAATGGGATTTTTTTTTTATAAAAGCTACTGAAAGGAACATTTGCACCAGGATGCGTTCTTTGATTTCACACATCTGCTTGTAAAAATCTCTTAGATTAGATTAGACAAATTACCTGCTGTACGCTGGCCTGAAGCAAGTCTCCCAGTCTTTCCACCAGCTCAGTAAATGTTGGTCGCTCCTTCGGCTCACCTTGCCAGCAGTCCAACATGGTCTGGTATCTGTGAAAGTAGCAGTTATTTATATTAAGGGTTTGCTTTCCTTCCCTTTTACGTGGAATTGGTAGTAAAAAGTAACATTTTTAATTACATTTCCTACATTTTCTTTCTCATAACGATTGTTTTTTCTGTTATTCTTATATCTTATTACTTTTGGAGCTACGGTAAAAGGTGTGTTTCCCTTTTGAGGGATGAACAATAAACCATTCCATTCCATAATTAACCAAATGTTTTCAGATTTTCCACTGAGACCTAATGAATAAATACAAAGCCTGCACTACACCACATCTTCCTACGGTTTGTGAGAACCTCCATGTAATTATACCTGAACTCTTCACACCAAGGAGCAGTGTGAAGGCACTGCCTCCCAGATGAGCTGTCAACATTACAGTCCATATGGGAAGACTCATATGTGAGTTTTCACTATAGTGGTCTGAATCACTTCGTGGGTTTCAATCAGAAATACAGTACAGTAAGTTGTTTAGATTCCACTGGCAGAACACCACTGATTAGGATCGACTGGTCATGGATCTCTGTCCGTGCACCATGTGTATGTGTACCATGTGTTTGCCCTGGTTCTGCACAATCAAACTGTTTCATCGTGTTTTTTTTATATCACATTCAGCATTTCCTATCATTAAAGCAGATGGTCTGCTGCAGCTGGATCTACCCCTCAGCCCCCAACCCCTTCTTTCCTCTCCATCTGCGTTTGTGTGCGGCATGCCGACCTCTCGCTCATGTTATCCTTGTCTTAAAGAAGTAGAGCGATTGTGATTTTCATGTTAATGAGAGTACTGTGGAGCGTAGTGGTCCAGGTGGTAGATGTCCCTACACTGACAGGATGTAGAGACCATGATCACAGCCTTTATGCGCTAGATTCCAGGCAGGGGGAAGTCGACGCACTGTATGAGTATTCAATTTAAACCGCACTTCCTGCATCGCTGATGAGAATAAATAGTCGTCCACCGCCTGCGTTATGGAGGGACTGCAGTGTTGTTCAGAGAGTCTGTAAGTGTAAGAGTCCGAAGTACTTTGTCCGGTTGAGCAAGTGTGGTTGAATGGGAAGTGAGCATCCTCTGTATTGTCCTCTGACTCTCTTCAGACACATCTGCAGCATTCTTCTACGATGCATCAGGATGTTTTTTTAAAGGCAGTGTACAACAATTATGATGACTCAGTTCAGAAGAAGCAACAATTAGTGCCCACCTCCTCTACGGTAACACCATGTGACTCATTTCTAATTCATTTAGGGTACGTTTGGTGGTCCAGACATCAGCACATGCATGTGAAGCACTTGATGGAATTCAGACTTCCCCACAGGCTCGGAGGATTTCACAGCATAGTCACAAAGAACGGCTGCAAATCCCAAACAAAACCCAAGCCGATGATTTTATCTTGACTTCAAATTAGAGACACGTCTCTGTCTCTAGAATGAAAAATAAAGACCATCTCAGATGTATTTTCATAACAGGCCGATCTCCCCGAGAAGGCAAGAACAAAATATTCTTGGCACCAGAAGGGCCGGGATCTATGGATCCTATACAACGTCCTGAAAAGTCTGGATTAGATTTTGTGCATCGTGTCCAATCAACATCTCCATCGCAAAACTGATAAATTCATTCGCTCGGCTGAACTTGGCACGAGTTGTGCAAAGTCCCGAGACTTTGCGTTGCCAAAGTGCTATTAGGAAAGGGGACGGTGTAAGGCTTTCAACACAAATGAGACTTGTGAAGTTTGACTCTGCGAGTCGTGTTAAATTAAAAGCAGACACAACACATGCACTCTATATGTTAGGGCCGGACACCGAGGGCTCAGACAGAGATGGTTGGTCTGCACCAGCTGTACAAAAGTGTTCTCATTAAAGAAAGCTTTGTCTTGCTGCCGCAGTAATTGACGGCACTGATAGTAGTGGAGAAAAGTCGGTGTTCTCCCACAGATATAGTCTTGCACCTTCCACAGGTTTCACATCACACACCACTGCCCTGTGTCTGCACTCACTGCTGAAGCTCAGACATGTAGCTAAGTCAGGGTCAGTCAGAAAAGGCTTTCACGGCTGCCAAAAAATGTACAGCTGCAGTTTCCACTCACAAAATTAAGGTAAAGTTACCAATAATTTCTATCACGAAGAAGAAAAAATACACCAACTCCCAGCTGTATATTATTACTTGGAAATCTTATTCCTGTTTTAGTTAATAAACCTATGGATGATGAGACCGTTACACTTTTCTCCAATGTTCAAGGACTTAATTCTACGTTAAACAAAATGACTGGTGTTTCATAATTCTCCAAACCAGGCATGGGTAAACTTTTTGTCTGGCGGCCCACAATTGGTCCTAAAATTGGACACAGGGGCGGAGACCAGAGCAGAAAGATGCATTGTTTAGTTAAACTAAGACAAATGGCATGCAAAAGTCATGTATAAAACCTAAAATCTTACAATTCTATTACTCTTAATTATGTCATCTACTGGTAAAATACATTATTGTAGGGAAAATGCAGCATAAATAATGAATTATTTAATTTGGATGAGGTTGGTGGGCCACATTTGAAAGCTCAACGGGCGGCATCCAGCCCCCGGGCCTTAGTTTGCTCATGCTTGCTCTAAACCCATCTTATTAGTGACCCAACCATCGACTGCCCTCGAACAAAATGTGGTTTCTGCGGTGCAGATTTGTGATTGTTTATCCTTCCACAGAGACAGAAGGCATTACATTACGCTGATCTGTAAAGTAATATAATACCGGATACACACTAATGTGTTTCGCGGTCTTCTGAGAACAGTTCAAGTTGTACTGTCCTAAAACCAGTAACTGTGATTAAATCAAATGCACTCCAGCTTTTTAAGATTAATCAATTTAATCACTTTAGAACAACTAAGATCTCCCTTCGCCAGGTGGGAAAAAAAAAAAGAAAAATATACTCACATTTCAGATGAAGCATAATCTGGTGCTCTCATCCTGCTCCCATCTTTCAGTCTGCAGCAAAACTCCTCATCAATTTGAACACCAGGATACGGAGAGGCACCTGGGACAGGAAAAAGAGAAGAGGTTCAAAGAGTTGTCGCAAATATCATTTATCATCTTGACCGGGCCTGGAGCCACATTGATTTCTATGCTGCCTCAGGCCAGATTAGAGCAGAGTTCCGACAAAAGTTACAAGAATTTTTCAGTTCATTGCAGATTTTCAGGAAGGATACTATCTTAGCTTATCTCTAAATGTATATTTACTGAAATTTATGATATTTTTTTTACTTTATCCAAATCATCCAACACAACTACATCATAATAGAGAAACATAAGACCTAGAAATGCACCATTTGGTCCTCTCATGACATTCACTAATGTGTGATGTTATAGTTGGACTGTTGCACTGAGAATCTGTATAAGCTGCCAATCGCGGCTCACTGCTAATGTTGTTTGCATTAGAATTGTCATGTTAGTCGTAAAAGTTCAACTTGGAGCCAAAACCAGCTCCGCGCACATTGTGAAAACAGAGTCACACTCAGAACAACTCGGGATTAGATGTTCAGTTGTTAGTTTTGGAAAAATAAATCTCAATTCTGTATAGTTCAATAATGTTTCTCAGCTTTTAAAAAGACATTCTTTGTGCTAGCTAACGTTCCATCAAACAACGTCAAACCAGTGGATTTGTACGAAAACCACAGATTAAATTAACCTCTTTTTTAGATTAGAATAAAAGAATCAGTAGATAAACTAATTAAAAAATAGATAAAATAATTTGAGATACAAGAACATTCCAAAGCTGACACACTTCTTGATAACTAACAATCTCAAAAACAACCTTTGGTCATATTTAAAGCTTTGACCTTCAAGAGGATTGAAATTCAATACGGACGTCTTCAGGCATGTGTCTCGGTCACTTTGTATCATTGTCTCCTGATTTGTTTTTCAGACGCCTGGTCCAAAAGGGCCAGATGTGTATGTGTTTCTCTAGCACACATAAAAATGTGGTGAGAGTTTGACCAGAGTTAAGAAGAAAGGAGGGAAACAAAGAAGAAAATACACCATGATGATGTCTGTGGACGTACAGTATGCAATTTGACACACTCTCTTGCAAACGCCAAAGTCGACAACACCGTATGGCAGTGGTTCAAAGCCACCGTTAAAATGTACAGCGCAGCCATACTTCCAGCGTTGATTCCCCCCTCCTGCTTACCACGGTGACATCTCAACATACATTATGTCATGGTGAGAGCTTTAGTGTCGAGCTTTGTGCCACGATGAACGGCCAGTCGTGGAGCCAAACACAATATGGTTTTAAAGGCGGCAGTGGTTTCTCAGTGGGGACTTTTACACTGATTTGGCTGCTTGGTTACAGAGAGTTAGTGTTGCCGGCTGGGAAACAAGCATGTTGCCTGCACAGGAGATGTTTTCTTATTTAAATGTCCCACATCGGTGCTAGAAAAAATACAATCAGTCATTTTGCGTTATGAGTTCTTCTAAAATTGCTTTCTCACTCTGACAATGACCCTTTGTCATAATTACACTGGCATAGTTACACTGTAGAAGAAGACCGTTATTACGCAGTGCATATGGTAGAGATGCTCTGCTGGAGGCACAGTGAGAGAATGTCTACTGGCCTAGATATGAGACTAAATGATGCAACAACAAAAAATAAAAAAATATTTAACACAGTGTATAAGTGGCATCATTTAAAGCTTTAAAAGCTTGAATTGGAGCAATGAAATGGAGAGCTAGGCCTTTGCTTTTGTCCAGAGGCAATGCCTCTATCTTTGGTGTAAAACTCTTGGGTTCAACGCCTGTGCAATTTGGAATCTGGATGGACATATTCTCTAAACTGTACCGCTCACATCTTAAACATCATCTGCTACATATATCTGCAAATCGTCATATGTTTCTGCCCCACCCAGAGTCTTGTTGTGAGTGGAAAAATAAAGGAAAAAAGAAAAAAACACCTTAAAAATCTGCGTAGTCACATTATTTTTTTCCTCTGGCTCATTGTCTGCACCAGACATGTTGAAACACTTTCTATGACTCAGACGTTACAATCACAGGACTGTAGCTGTATAATGCTATTTTTATCTCTTTTCTTCTAGTTTCGTTCTCAAAAACAAACGAAACTAACCCGTTAGTTGCGTAGTTTGTCTGTGATGGTATTGGTCAATGCTGTGTAGAATTGACTCAAAGTATTGCATACTAATAAGGAAACCTACCTTCTTCAACTATTTCTGCAGACTAAAAATGGTGTATTATTACTATTTCTCTATTGGTTCACAGCTGGTATACAGTAGCTGTGTGAAACCCTGTGTACTTGGTGGTTTTGGTTGAGTCCAGTTACTCACCCAGAGAGAAGATCTCCCACATCAGAACACCAAAGGACCAGACGTCACTCTGAGTCGTGTAGATCTTATCAAATATGGCCTCAGGTGCCATCCACTTCAGTGGAAGTCTGGCCTGTGCACGGGGAATAAGCAGATCATTTACTGACTGGAGTAAAAAACTTAAATACATTAAAACTAAAACTAAAAATGATGGGTAAAAGTGGCTGGATTTGAAGTGGATGGAAAGAGTTTATAAACTTACAGTAATCGAGCCTTATTTTAGGATGTTCCTATTTTGCAATCTTAAAAATCTTAATTTTTTGGGGAACGTAAACTTTATTTTACTTACATCTCCTTTGCGGACATAATCCGGGTCTTTGTAGATATCTCTGGCCAGTCCAAAATCACAAATCTTCACAACATTGTTTTCTGAAAGCAGTATGTTTCGTGCTGCCAGGTCACGATGGATGCACTATTTGAGGCAACAAATAAAAAAATTAAATTATTTTGGTATGTTTGCATCTGTTATTAATAGTTTCGGAGTACAAAAATATTTTTTTTTCCTGTCATCCCTGGTTCCAATCCTGCCCCCCACACCCTTGGTTGGATATTTCCCTTAATTTCCCTTTGGGATCAATAAAGTATTTGTATTGAATTGATTTACTCTGTGTGTGTGTGTGTGTGTGTGTGTGTGTGTGCACTCATGCCGCTGAGCATCTTGGCCAAGCAACACATGGTCAAGGCATCAGTGATATTACAATAGAAAATTATTTGCTCCATTTCCAGGCCAAGAAATTATTTGTAAAAGGTTAATAAAACAATGGCTTCATCTCTAATCAGTTCCATCCGGTCTGAATGAAAATATGAATGACCTGAGAATAAAAACGTTTTCTCTCAAAGGAGAAACAAATCTCACTAGATTAGGGAAAGAAGGCTGACATATTTGTCAGGTGAGAAGCGAAATAGCATAGACTCTACACCAGGGGTCTCAAACTCAAATAAGTTGAGGTTCCACCACCCAGGCAATCATTTCACAGGAGGGCTGCGTCATCTTTCAGTGTTCAATACAAATGAATATTTAATAAAAAATACAAAAGAAATTAATAATAAATCAGTTTCCCTTAGATTCTGTGTGAAACAACACTGAACCAGAAGGAGGCTCTGGATCAGGGGTTTGAGAACTATAGAATTTACCATAAAATTGGAGAACAAATCTATGAAAAAATATTATAAATTCAACTTTCACATCAAGGTTGGGGCCGCAAAATATTGTTTCAGGGGCTGTAAATGGCCCACGGGCCGCGAGTTTGAGACCCCTGCTCTAGTGTAATTTGTCCATTCACTATGTGTTTATTCAAGAGCTAAGAATGATGTAAAGCGAATTCATGGCAACTCTTTAAAGAGGTGTCGGTTTTAACGTGACTTATACACTATCTATACAATGTGCTACATGAGATTTCCCTTCATACAGAATTTATGTTGAAGGGTATACCTTGCGTGAAGCCAAGAACTCCATGCCTTTTGCAACTTGGAAGCTGTAACAAATCAAATCCTCCAGAGTCAGGAGTCTTTTGTATAAATCCTCAGATTCTACAGGAACAGAGAAGGAAACATAAAACATTGTTAGTGCAACATAAATATATTTAAATAGGGATTTTGAGAAGCGGTTTTTCAACAAATTCAATTTGATCTTGAGCTTCCCAATGTCGAGAGACAAGAAAAAAAAAAAGAAAATGCATCCAGATTACAACCCATCCTGTCACGTACACCTCTCTCCTAAAACATCCTTTACGGATGAGGTCCAAATTAAAACTCAGCCTATTTGGCCAGATATCAGGTGATGTGTGAGGTTCATGGGCCTGGTCGGGGGTCCGAGGGAGTCCTTCCACAGGCCCACCTGAGTAAACAGCTAATCAAACCAGAAATAACACAACATGGCCGACATGCTGGAGTCTGAGAACAGATCAGTGCTCAGGTCAGCACAGGAAATAAACAGACGCCTCCCCAGGCCCAGTGGGGTGACAGTGGCTCCTTCTGTAGTCATTGTACTGCTGAACAGGAGGAGGAAATGTCCCATCAGAGACGGGCAAAAAACAATCTGAGGGGAGCTTTCATTCCTGTGCAGGAGGGGTGGAGCAAAGGTGAGAGGAGGGAGATGGAAAAGGGAGACAAACAGGGGTGAGGGGCAGGGCAAGGAGAAGTGGGGGGGGTGGGCAAAGTAAGTAGGACGTGCTTGGGTTTTTTTTTTTTGTTACCTTCTTCCTCTTCCTCTGAGTCGCAGTAGCTCTTATCTTCGATGAACCCAGAGCTGGCTGAGCTTCCTGTGCTGGCTACACTCTCCAGGCGCCGCTTCATGAGCTCGCTGAGCTGGCAGGATAATCCCGGGGACACCACCTTACCATCCTGGTTCTGGGCGGAAACACACATAAAATGTGAAATGAGATAAGATGAGATGAAATGGGACAAGGTGAGATCAAGGTCGCTGACTCTGCACTGATGCTACAGACAACATGGTGGGTTCTTCACCTTGTAGACCAGGAAGTCCTCCCTGCGGCTTCTCAAGTAATAGGACAAGTTGCCGTACTTGCAGAACTCGACAATAATCATCAGCGGTCCTGTTGAAAACAACTATTAATTCCTGCAGTTCACACTTAAGGATGATGATGAGGGTCTTGGGCTTTTGGCTCGGGGGCCTGAGTCTGGAGCAGATGGATTGAGCATTTGTGTGAAAAAAGATACATGATGTGTAAAAGGCTACTGGGGAAATTTTGGAAAAGTCAAATGGTCTGCAATTGTCCTCAGGTTTTAGTTTTTTCAGGTCTGGTCTAAGGTGATGAATCTCACCTCCAGGTTTGGTGCAAGCTCCCAACAGGTTGACCACGTTCAGGTGATTACCAATGTGAATCAGGATCTTCAACTCTGACATCAGAGCTTTCCTTTCATTGGACGTTGCCCCACCTATAACAAAATATATAGTTTGTTATGAATCAGTAAATGGATTTATACACTGTATGACAACAGCAGTGGCCAGTACATTCACATTTAAGACCATCATTTTTTTTCTAAGGTTGGTTCATAATGGTTTATTGAGTTAAAGATGCTGAGATTCTCTTTAGGAGAGACAAGGATGGACAGGATTAGGGATGAGCTGATTAGAGGGACAACACAGACAGGAAGGTTTGGAGGAAAAGCTAAAGAAGCCAGATTGAGATGGTTTGGACATGTTCAGAGGAGGGACAGTGGACACATTGGTGGAAGAATGATCCTAGCGATGGAGCTACCAGGTTGGAGACAAAGAGGAGATTGATGGATGCAGTGAGGGAGGACATGGAGGTAGTTGGAGTTAGAGTAGAAGATACAGAGGACAGAGGGAGATTAGGAAACGTTGATCTGCTTTGGCAACCACTGAAAGACAAAAGCTGAAAGTAAAAGAGGAAGTCTATATTGGACTACAATGCCAGTTCACAGGAGATCCCACTGCTTCATTGAGTAAAAAAAAAAACACTTTGTTAAAAATATTAACTTTTGATTTACAACATTTATCCACTCAGGGTCACACGGAGCTGGAACCAATCCCGGCCTTCACATGATGAAGAGGAGTTTAAAACTAACAGCTCTCAGGTCTATGACAGATTATACAATCTATTATTGTAATCTTAAATATTTATACATATTCTTCCATTACAGTCTGCTGTACCAGCCTGGTTCCCACAGACAAAATAAGCATTAAATAGAAAGATATATAGATAGATGTGTAAAAAATTAGAAGAAATGTTAAAATGAAATTGGAGTATGATAAATTATATCTATCTATCTATGGTGACAGACAGATTACTGGAAAAGTTTATTTAAACAGTATTAAATTTGATGTATGACTCAAAATATTGGTTCAGCCACATGAACAATCAAGGAGCCAATAAAAAAACTTCATAACTTTAATAAAATGCTCTCAAAATACATGATTCAGTGATTTACGTAGAACTTGAAACAATGGAGTATTGTCCTCAAATTGAACCAAGAAAAATCAAAACTTACTTTGTCTTATGTTCTTTCTAACCAAACTCATATTTATGAGGCGGGGGCTAAAGCAGCCGTGGAGTTTCTAACTAAACCACGGTCAATTTGAGGAGACCTGCTGCTTTCCATTAAGTTTGACCTACGACTAAAAACAGCCAGAGAGCCTGTTGCCCTCGCAGATCTTGTGATTTATGGTGAAAAGTGATTAATGGTGCGACAGCGACCTGTCATTTCTCAGAGCCCTATCTTTGGCCACATTTCATCGCTCGGTGCTATGCGTTCAACTTGGCCTTTGAAAAAGACGAGTTCGCGTCACGGCTTGACGTACGCCTGCCTCCACCAACCAGCTGTACTTTACATCCACGTTTGTCCAGACCCTCATATTATATAAAAGAATACTGTGATGAAATGTCATAAAAATTAAATTTAATGTCTCACAAATAGCAGACAAATGCTTGGTTTCATTCTGGCTCAGTTGCTTTGTTTCGGTCCAACCTTTATGGAGGCCTGGGATCATTTCACAACGTTAAAACCTTTGAAATGTCGCAAATGTAAATGTATTTTATGGCTCTGATTCTTCGCCAACATCTGCTGCGCTCGTGGATCTCGAGACGTTATGGTCTATGCTAAACCTCCTCTCAAGGAATGGGGTGAGAGGTCTCAGCCTTATCCTCAACCAATCATGCATTCTTTGTTTTTAACCGACACATTCCACAAAACACTGATTACAGACGCATTCCGTGCTGCGGCTTCCAGTTGCTGTGTTAATATTTGATATTAAACTTTTAGAGATAAAGTGCGTAACACATTCTTTTAACTTTTACCTTTCAGCATTTTCACAGCAACCGTCTTGCAGGTTGAGAGCTTATCAATCCCAAATGCGGAGGCCTCCACCACTTTCCCGAAAGCTCCATGTCCCAGGGTTTTGCCTAGGAAAGGTGAAGAGTATCTGATAAGTTGGTTGACATTAGTGCTTCCTGTCCCTGGGGTAAGAAAAAAGAATCAAACTTGTGTCTCTGTCAGTTGGGCTTGGAGTCTGTAATTAAAACAACATGAGGCTGAGGCTCTGATCATCAGGCAGTTCTCCTAGAGAATTTATGGCCCACTTACAACTGGATGACAGCACAGGTCAGTGATAAGTAATGACCCTCCTCGGCAGCTGCAGAGAGTGGTGACACCCATCCCAGTGATGCTTTAGTGTGACTGTGTGAACACTTCCCATCAGCCACTTTGAAGATAAACTTTGGAGCAGAACTCCACACTACAATATTTGCAGAAATTGAGACCATTACACACAGTGGTGCAATAATGGTTTCCTTTCTTTGTTTTTAGAATGTATTACAGTATGAAAACAGCGGAAACAGCAGATTTGCAAGAAAGCAAACTGAAAGTTTTCCTGTTCCTGTAGTTAAACAACCAGCAAAGTTTCAAGAATAAACACAATTATAAAACTGTAAAACTGGAATTTACAGAAAATGCTTTAAGGCATGGCATCTGTTTTTAGAACTCTATTTTGACATTTAGATATGATGCAACCAAGTAAGTCACCCATTAATTTGGTGGTTTTCAAAGTAGGGGGCAGTCTCACCCAGGGACCATGCAGTGCGGAAAGCCAAATATGCTTCAATATTTTCTATATTTGTGCTAAAGGTCATTCATTTGTTATTTCTCTTGTTTAATGGAGAACACAGTTCGGTGAGATTTACATTAGTTTTTTTGCGGAGGAGTGCGGATGCAGAACAAGTATGGGCAACACAAGGTCAATGAATGAATGAATGAATGAAAAAAATATTGCTAAACACTCACCAAGTCGCAGGCGATCCCGGGGAAACTCCCATTTGCTGCTGTCATACTGAAGGAGATCGTTCTGCTCGTCGAGGGGACACTCATCAGGGTCGATGATGATGGATGGACCCATCTTATAGTGAGCTGGTTGCTGAAGGTGAGAACATACATTAATAACTTAACTATTCTCTAGGTTTTACCCAATGCCAAGTACTAACAGAAAATAGTTGCAAGGCATGTCGGTAAATCTGGCTTTTAGAGCTGTGTGATCATCTGAAAATTTGATTTTAATTACGATTTTTTGCTTCCCGCAATTATGGAAAAAAAGACTATTTCTACCACATGAGAACATCCCCACTGACCAAATATCAAAATTATGTCCCTGTCAGAAAAAATACTTCCTGATACTGATGTGGGCTTCCTAGAAAAGCACTCCTCCGATTTATAAAATGTGCAACTAATAAGCATCTTCTAATTTTATCCTTCCACTGAACTCTTGCATTCAAGAGCGACTGAGTCAATGTTCTACGTAATCAGCAGAGCAAAAATATTTGAAACCAAGAAGAAGAGACGGACATCCTGAAATCTGGCTTTTTGAATTGGAAATCTTTACCTTTCTCAGCTTGCGGATGAAGAGGATGAGCATGAGCCAGAGGAAGGTGGCAGCTGCGCCAGTACACACCAGAATGATCACCTCAATGTTGGGCTTTCCTTCATCTCCTGACAGAGGAGACACAAACAATTTTTCAAACAAAAGTTTTTTTCAGTTATTTTGCAGTGTTGTCTTCCAAAGTTTCCAAACTCAGATTCCGCTTCTGGGTCGCTGCTTGTGTGGTCGACCGGTCAGCGAGCTGAGCAGTATTTGTGTTGTTTTAGTTGTTCCTATGTTGTTTTTCACCTTTTTTTTTATTGTTCGTGACTTTTTTTTATTTTTACTATTCTTTAATTTTATTTTATCTATCTTATTTTATTTTATTTCCCTTGCCTGCACTAATAAACTCGAATTTCCCCTTGGGGATATACAGTATAAAGTTTTTGGAATCCTGAAAACATTCATACATCACATCACACTTTATTTTGCTTGACTCTTCCTAAATGTTCTCTAAGAGATTGTTTACGGGTGAAAAGTGGAAACACACAGTGGTGTTTAGTTATAGTCTGAGGAGCAGACCACACTTTATTTTCTGTAACACTGACTTCCACACTTTTAAACCATTTAAATCTCCTACTCCCTGAACGTCCGTGGTTCTCAGTCCGGCTCAGGTTTCAGAGTCTGCACAGGCAGGTTACTGCTGAATCATGTTTATGGCAATGACACCATGGATGATAGTAAACATCATGAGGAATATATGATATAGAGCTGTTTCAGTGCCAAGATGTTGACATGAGTAATATCTCCACAGCCTCACAGTTTAACAGTTGTCAGCTTGACTAGTGAACATGCAATACATGTAATGCATACACAGGCAGTTACTGGCTGCTGTAGCTGTTGTCAGTCTCTTTGCACTCATTAGTGGACCCCTTAACACTTCACAGAGGTCATGTCCTCAAGGAAAGGACCCTCAGCCCCAGCCTTGATCATAAAACCTAAGAAGGAATTCACTTGGCATTCCTGGCTGCCACTGATTTTCTGTCCAGGAACATTTTTCACACTCAGAGGAAAAACCAGAGCTATTTGGATCATCAGCAGCAGAGAAGATGTTCTGATTGGTCTACTGGACATTAAGGAGGTGGTTGTTTTGCACGTAGTACAATTATTAATTACACAGTCTTGGAAAAATTATTCCACCGGTATTTTCTTCAATTTCTGCCTAAAAGCTCTTTTTCGGTTGATGTACGACCTAAGGTTATTTTGGTTACTATCAAGAATTGAAGTGGTTTTGATTAGTTGATAAGTTTAAGTACTTACCAAGCACGGTAACGACAGCACTGGTCATTGCTTCACCCACAACATTTTTGGCGACGCACTTGTACAGACCTTCGTCATCTTTCTTCACCCTCTCGATGTTGAGGATTCCGTTCTCCCCAAGGGTTACACCTAGAACACAACACACTTTGTCAAAAAAGTAAAACTCATATAAAAGTGTATTTTTTTAAATAAATATTAATGGAAAAGGTCCAGTTCCTGGAAATATAAGTGGTTCTTTATAGAGCTTTACAATTGATTCTTAGTTACTTTGCTAGTAGAAGCAAAACCTCTGGTTACCTGGGCCTTCGACCAATAGTGCTTCATTTTTATACCATCGAATAGTGGGTTGTGGAACCCCCTCGGCCAGACACACCAGTGTCAGGGTGCTGCTACAGTTCACCACCTGGTTAGTCAGGTTTTGTTGTAGCCAGGGATGTTTTCGTTCTGTGCCAAAATAAATTTAAAAAAGATGCTGTTGCAACTCATTTCATGTAAATACATAAACACTAAAATGCTCAAGAGCTGTTACTGCCTACCGTTCACAACAAGTGTAACTGGCTTCAGTTCCAGGCTTTCGTGAAGCTTTTGTGCTGCGCATGTGTAGCTGATGGCAGTGTTCCTGGAAATGTTGCTCAGATGAATAGAGAGGGAAATGGACAACGGACCAAGCTGGAGGCTGGACACGTTGGCAACGATGGTGTGGTTGTTGGAGTCCAACCACTGCAGATCTGTGTAGAGGTAACGAGCTGCCCAGCAGGTCAAAATGATATTATCTCCCTCCACGGCCGTCTGAGGTTCAGTAGTGATTTCCTTGAGGTTACCTAGAGACACAAAGGTGAGCAGCGTAAATCTCGAGATACC
>JAFBJS010005425.1:135037-196675 GCA_016785265.1 Paraplagusia blochii
CTGCCCAGCAGGTCAAAATGACATTATCTCCCTCCACGGCCGTCTGAGGTTCAGTAGTGATTTCCTTGAGGTTACCTAGAGACACAAAGGTGAGCAGCGTAAATCTCGAGATACCATAGTTTAAACTGTGCTGCGAGTAAACGTGCCGCATTTTAAGGCAAAGAATAAACACTACATTGACTGCAGTACCTCTGATGACTATACTAATAAAAAAAAAATATATATATGTCATCATCCAATCCAATTTATCGAATCACCTACCTCCAACAGTAGAGCCATTCATTGTTATGGAGAATGGAGATACCATCGATGTAGGTTGTGTCTCATTTGGTAAAAATGACCCTGCAGGGAATAAAGGTATATTATATTATTATATTTTCATGTAGGTTTTAGCATTAATTACAGTAATATTTTGACAATCTTAAACCAGTGCTTCCTAAACACAAAAAACAGCTCTCCTTCATTCAGAAAATTAAGAAAGGAATTCAATGATGAAGCGAGAAGAATGCTTAACAGACTGTTAGAAGATGCTGCGTGTGAAAATCAACCTGATCATCAAACAAAAGAAACATTTTTAGAGAAAAGGATCACTGGCATGTGTTTTTAAAAAATATATAATTTCTGACAAAACTTTTGACACGAAGCTACTCGTTGTCAGAGCAGGAATGTCAAAATTGCAGTTACTTCCTGTTTCATCACTGTTAATTGAAAGCACGTTGCTCATCAAAAGCATTGCTAATGGAGATCCTGTGTTGGTCCAATTGGAGCAAAGCTGAGTCTCGACCCCAGGGGGGAGCAGACTGTGCTTGTTTATTCAGATTGCTGGAAAGCATTCTGTGTTCGGTAAGAAAGGACAGCTGTTATTACAATTCTGCCTGCTTTTAAGTGGCATTTGATCATTCTCTGTTTTCTTCTGCTCTTAAAGGGAATACAATCCTTCTGGGGATTCTGCCTTCCTGCTGGACAAACCTTTGGCACTTCCTGGCATTCCTCACAGGTTTTCACCTAGTTTTCTGAAAGCTCAAGGCCAAACCTTCCCCAGAATGAGATTCACTATTGTTGCAGGGAGTGAAATGCAGAATAAATGTGTGCAACATCACTTTTGTATCTATTCAGAGAACTATTACATAACTGACTGTGAAATTCCCTTTTTGGGAACATTTGGAAATATTCAGGTGCAGATAAAGAGAAATATTCTCAAAGCATTCTTGTTCCCACTGAGGAAGAGGATTGACCCTAGTGTAGGAATGCAGTTATTCATAGCTTTTTTTTTTGCTGCTTAAACGCGTGCCATTATAGTGCTCCATATGGCTCAGGACATGTTTTGCCTCTCTTCCGCCCTGAAGCCACTCAACTACAGGGAAGGATGGTTTCAATTAACTGGTCTCTTCATTGCACAATACAATCTGTACATTCCTTCTTCTTCTCACAGATCATTACTGCCTGTACGGTTTGTGTAGATCATCTGGAAGCATCCAGAGCATCATAAAGTTTGCTTTGCAATCACAAAACCATTCACTCCTGACACACTTTCCACTTTGATAGACCATGTAGTAGTAATCTACTCACCGTACACGTAAAAGGGCATCACCTTGGTGCTGGTGCCAATTTTATTGGTGGCATCACAAATGTACTTCCCTGACACCTGGGCTTTTTCAATCACCAGCGTACCCACAGTCTGGAGAGGAAGACAGTGACACAGCAGCAGGTGTTCAATGTAACACTTTAATTAAATCACAATCAGATGGTTAATTTGATTTGACTTTTGAGTCAGCCATTTACCTAAGTTTTAGACCTGGAAAAGGATCTTGGACAACCATTTGTTATCTTAAATTTCTTGATCATTTTAATACCATTAAAGGCACAGGAACATGTGGAATAAAAGCACCGTTTTTGGCAGTACAATCCCACAACTATTGACGGAACAACCTAAGTGATTTTGGTTATTCTCAAGAAACAGTGGCATCAGCTCAGATTTTTTGTTATCACTACATACAACACACATGCATACAGTATACATATATAATTATATATATATACATATATTAATTACAAGCTCTAACATTTGCGCATATACAGATATATATATATATATACATATATACATATATATACATACATATATACACACATATATACATATATGCATATATATACATATATGCATATATATATACGTATATATGTGTGTGTGTGTGTGTGTGTGTGTGTGTGTGTGTGTGTGTGTGTGTGTGTGTGTGTGTGTGCTGTTGGGGTGGTAGTTTCTGACTGGATATTTGAAGAACTCTGGTCCAGAGGAGCTGGGATCCTGAAGGACCCGTGTGTGTGAGGAGCAGAGTGAAAAACATAATCACAGATGTGTAGAAGAGACAGGTGTGTGTGTGAGCGAGAGAGAGAGAGAGGGTGCGCGCACTTCCATACATGTCGTCGTAAATACACACATATATAAATATAAAAACACACATATATACATATATAAACACACATATATATATATATACACACACATATATGTATATATACACACATATATGTATATATATATATATATATACACATATATGTATATATATATACACATATATGTATATATATATATATATATTCTAACCTTGTATACTGTCCAGTAAGTAGATATGCACGAAAATACACCAGAAAGTGGAATTAATACTGTGTTTCTATGTTGTCTGGGTGTATGCTGGTCTGAACTTCCTAGGTTTGTCATTGTATTTGCCATTGTGTCGACACTCAAACCCACAAGTCAGGCCGTGAAACACATCCGTTACAATAGTCAAACAAGACCAGTGTACCACCTCTGCTCCGTGAGTCACAAGACTGTTGGTGGGCATCTGCCTCAACGTCTGAAATGGTTTAGATAACCAACAAAGTTACTGACATGGTTTGAACGTGCACTGAAATAAAAACTTTTCTGAGCCTCGACCTTTACACGAAAAAACACTAGGCAAACGGAAAATAGCTTTAGAGAGTTCAAAAGTTTTCCTGTATTAAATGTTGTGATTGTTGTTTATTCTTCCACCATCTGCCTCGTGTGATGTTCTTAATCTCAGTTCATGTTTTGCATGTTGCATGATTGCTCCACACAAACACAAATGAAACATCTAAATCATACTGACCGATTCCTGCACCAGTGACATTTGTCAACGCACCAGAAGAGCCGCCTTGTGTATTACGTTACAGTCGTTGCTCACCATAGCGTAACTCAATCTTATAAACAGCCACTTAAAAGGTTGTTCACAGCCCCAGTCAGGTGACCTGAGCAGGCGCCCTGTGCCCACGTCCTTCCCCTGTGGTTTTGTCCATCCTGTGTCTAGAACCAGTCTTCCTTTCTACCGGGGCCGTCTGTGGAGCCACTGTGAGGCCCAGCCCCAGATCCGTTCTTATTCAAATGCCAACACAATTTATGTAATGTGACAGCCAGGAATTCACCTCCGACAAATTCTTCTCTTTTTTTTGCTGCTTGTTATCATTGCAAAGAGTGGCGTTTGGCTGCAGATCAGTCAACTCTGCTTTTAATCAGTCAGCAAGAAATAAGGTTTGAGGTTTGGTTTAATAAATCTCATGCTGTTGAGTAGAAAAACCAACAGAGATCAGAAGTTTAAATTATTTTTTGCTCGGATTTCAGTGATTATGTGCCCTTATATGACCTGGTCTGCCATAGGCAAAGTTTTCAACCAAATTCTATGGACTTTGTTTTCCTGAAAGCAGCTGAGAGTCTGCTCTTCATTTGTTTGGAGTGAACGCTACTAACGGGTAACATGTTTCAACATTTCAACAAGCAATGATTCCAGCTTGTTTTTTGTGTATTTAGGCCTCCAGCACTGGAAATGGACAGATAGGTGACAACTCACAACTCAACTGCATCAGAAAACATCCCAAAAGTATAGGGTTAAAAAAATCCTTCGTATATAATCATACTCAAATTGTTACTGCGCTATAAATGTCAATAATACAGAATACAATGTGACTTCAAATGCAGCTCCTATGGAAGCATCACAGATTCTGCTCTGATCATAAGCCTCACTGATTTTATACTGGAATAATGAGCAATAAATCTATTTATAAATCTATTTTATTTTATGGCAGTTTTATTGAAAACTTAATTGTGTTAAATGCCCCAATGAAGAATAAAATGAAATATTCCCTATTTTTCAAGGATGACTGCAAGAATGATTTCTGATTTGCCTGAAGAAAATTCAGGAAAATTAAATCCTTCTCAGTAAAGTGCTTCATCACTGCCAGTATGAAACATGGTTGTGAGGATTTATGGAATTCAGATGTTGCTTCTGGCTGTTCATTGAAAATTGGCACACACTGACCGCAATGATTTGGTCAACACTGTTTGTCAGACATGTTTTACTGTCTGTAGTCTGAGATTACAGTAAATGCAGATGACACAGATGCAGAGGGAAGTTGAAACTCTTTACCTGGGTTTTATTTTTAACCAGCGCATGCTTGTAGCTCATGCTTTTAATCCAGTTGCGGGGGTAATTTCCACCGTCATTGGTGCTGACAGGTATGGGCTCAGTGTAAGTAACACAACTGTAAAAACACAGACATAATAATTAGTGTGACTTGCAGATTTTTTTTTCTGTCCCTGTCTAGACCCTGTTGTCTGGGAGACAAAACCTAAAGAAACTATTGGACTCCCTGCCCCCAGCTCCCAATCCCTTCACCACCCACAGTGAGGAACAATCAGCCTGATGAGAGGCGGAGGAGGAAACGACAGCAGCGACAGGATGGGTTGTACTATGCGTCCTCTCGTACAGGAACCCCTTCCAACCCCCCATTCCTTCTGGTCCGAGGAGATAAGGTTGTTCGTAAGACCTTGGAGATCAACAAGTCGCAGCTGATAACTTCTTAACCTGCTGATAAAGACGCTGCCGTACAATGTCTGCTGCCTGCGGTGCCCGCCTCACACACTTCCACATCAATCCCCGCTCACCTGTAAACCGTTCTCTGCAAACATCCAAAGATTTGGATTGGAAGTGATCTTGAAGTTCCACACGGGAGATTTACAGTGACAAGTAGCCAGCAGGGTCAGAACCGCATTAAACAAACATTATTGCACAATTGGCCTCCCACCAGGCTCTGGCTGTTCTTACTCTCATTAGCAGCCTGCCACTGCTAAGACACTCTTCCTGTTGCCAGCTCTTATTATTTTCAGTCTGGTAGTAAAGGCAACTCTGAACTGAAGTATAAATCATCAAAGTGCAAGAAAATATTTGACATATTTATCTAAATAATAGCCCTTTCTTGATAATCCATAACCCCAAGGCAACATCCTCTTGATTCCTCAGTATGTAACCATCAAGTTGATGACAACCCAGAACGTATAGAATTGTTTGTTAAGTCTGCCTGCCATTTCACACTTTACCCAGTAATAAATACATCTTAGTTGACATGGAGTGTTAAATCCGTACAATTCAACATCAGATGCTAATAGAAATAATGAATAACAACACTTCTGACTAATAGTCAAAGTCACAATTAAATGAATATTGTGGTAAATATTGTTTAAAAACTAAATATATCAAGGAGTTGCAAGCTTTAAAATTCCTTATGTTTATTTTTGGAAAGAAGGGAAAACAAACTCCTTGTCATTGTGACATTGTGATACACACCACTCCACACAACTAAGATAACCCATCACCAAAGTGAACAATGTGCATCTTTGACAACCTGTGGGGCAGTGAGTGGGGACTAGTAACCTGAGCTTGTGGATTGGAACCTTGAACCCTACAGACCCTAGTCCGGTTCCTTAACCACTAGGCCAATATAATATATCACAAAATATAAGACATTAAATCAATGTTTTCTACAATTTAGTCCATCTTTTCCCTACTTTTTCTGAGAACCCACATTGTTTAAGTCATTACCTTAGTGACCCAAAGTCAATAGATATTATACATAAATTGTTGCCCATTTTTACAACACGATGATGTTTTACTGTTGACTCAGTGATGTCTGAACAATTAGTATTCCTCAAGTCTTAACAAAAACCAGCAAAAATGACAATGAACAGGAAACATGACCAGTCTTAGGAAAACAATGCTTTAGTCCAAACAATTGATAATCTGAACAATATAGATTTTGTGGCGATTCAACAGAACAGAAGAAAGCGGATATTGTGTGTATACTGATACTTTGGGTTAGTATGAATTCATGCATGAATGTGACTCACTCCTTAAGTGCCGGGTCTGAGTGACATGGCTGCCAAAGCCAAGTTATGTTGGGTGAGGGAACCCCGTGGGCGCTGCAGGTCAGCTGCCGATGCTCACCAAACCTGATGGTCTGAACTTCTAAAGTGGAAAGCTCCTCCAAAATGGTTGGTTTGACTGCAAGTGATAAAAAGAAGAAACAAATTCAAGTGCACAAAAAACAAAACAACAAGGAAAAAAAACAGGTTAGGTCATTGATCTAAACAATCCAAAAGCCATC
Source organism: Paraplagusia blochii (assembly GCA_016785265.1). Taxonomy (NCBI): domain Eukaryota; kingdom Metazoa; phylum Chordata; class Actinopteri; order Pleuronectiformes; family Cynoglossidae; genus Paraplagusia; species Paraplagusia blochii. Next base: position 141,497 of record JAFBJS010005425.1, read on the forward strand.
CACTGTGGAATCTCATAATGACTTTATAATGAGGGAGGACAGTCATGATGAATAGCTGTGAAAAGGTGCCACTGACACTAGTTGTTCTTTAGACACTGTGTATAGGGAGAATGACAGGATGATTAGGTAGCCGGAGGGCTGTAGGTCAATGGACGACCCCGCTGTGGCCCATGGCCAGGTCAGTGAATGCACCATGTGCACTGTGATAAGCAGCAGCCAAATATCCTCACTCCAGCCCAGGATTTGAACCCACACCACAGTCGTTCTATCAGGTCCCAAAACACATGCATCATAACACAAATCCAAATAATGTTCTGTGTCATCACATAGCTTCCTTATTAATGCCATTGGTCCCTTTTCACATTGTTTGTATATCTGTATATCACAAATTGTCTATGTGATACATGTAATAACCTAAGGTTTCATTGATGTAATGGACGTGAAATATTCATTAAATATCATATTTCTAACCTTCTTTAGGAGAGACAAGGATGGACAGGATCAGGAATAAGGTCATTAGGGGGACAACACAGACAGGAAGGTTTGTAGTGGATATATTGGTAGAAGAACAATCCTAAAGATGGAGCTAACAGGTAGAAGACAAAGTGGAGATAGATTGATGGATGCAGTGATGGAGGTAGTTGGAGTCAGAGCAGAAGATACAGAGGACAGGCGGAGATGGAAAATGTTGACCCGCTGTGGCAACCCCTGAGAAAAGGGACTAGCCAAATAGAAAAGAAGAAAAGAATTATATTTCTAATCTTTTTCTTCTTATAATTGGATTATTTATTTATATGCTGGTCCCCCTTCACTGACATGCATTTATCCCGTGCTTGCGTAAGCTGTATTGTGGGCTCACATAGTGAGCGTGCCCATAAATGCTGGGGACGAGGGAGGTCTGAACGGCTGGAGTCTGCGTGCAAGCCATTTACACACTGCAAAAAAAAGCCCCTTCAAAAGAGCCCCAATAATCAACAACAGCTGCCGTGGCTACGTCAATCCTGCCTTGGAATCAACAAGCTCTCAAATTCCTCTCATACTGGGGCTGCTACCTGCCGTCCAGTCAACTGAACTCAAAGCATCCCAGGCAGAGTGGCGGCCTCTGTCCACAGTGAGATCAGAAAATTTATTTCATTCAATAGAAAAGTCACAATGATTGTATTACTTTACCTTCTACGGACACCGTAAAGCTCAGATTCTTCAACAGCCCCCTAGCTTGGTTGCCCAGGCTTATGGTGAAGACCCCTGCGTGTTTCATCTCCTGGACGTCAAATATTGTCAAGGTGTAACGTTTCATGTGGTAACAGGAGGAATTCTTGATGTGGACACCATCCTTATACCTGGAATCAGAAGAAATTAAACACATTTTTACATTTTTTGTATAATTTTATAAAATGAAAAATATTTCACATATATAACACCTAAATTCTAACATTGTCTTTGCAACACACTGAAACTTGTAACTCGAGATTTAATCAATGACCCCTAGTGGAAAGTACCATTTTTCTGAGTAAATCCAGTGTGGTAGTGTTAAGCACATGGCTTACACCCATCACACTGCAATGTATGGGTCTGGACCTTTGTTACTTACCATGTCACTATGTCTGGTTTAGGCAAAGCGATGACCTTAGGGTCTAGGACGAGCCTTTTCTGTCCTTCTCTGACGGTCACAGAACGAGACAAATGACTCCGGTAGGAGATGTTGATAAATGGATGCTCTATACAAGGCAAAAACAAAAATACTGGAAAAGCTGCAGCTGAAATCCAAATCCAAAGTTTTGATATCTCACATGCCTCTCACCATAGACCATAACTTTTGCTTTGCTGAAGTTGTAAATCGTGGGCTCAAGTTCTGCTTTGCAGCTGTACCAGCCCTTATCCTCTAAGGTGATGTTCGGTAACACCAAAGCATTGCTCCTCAGAAGCTCACTGTGTTCTCTGTTCAGAGGGTTCTTGATCGAATAATGTTTTTTCTGTAGAAAAAGAAATGATGAATCACCTTCAATGCAACTTTTCAACAGTTTTCTGTGATTATTAACTGTGTCTTCTTCCTCTCCTTTCAGCTTGCCCCCATTTTCGGTTTACAGTGATGATTTACAGTGAATCAACGTTTTTCATTTCACCCTGTCCTCTGTGTCTTCTACTCTAAATCCAACTACGTCCATGTCCCTTCTCTCTGCATCCATCAGTCTCCTCTTTGTCTCCTCCTGGTTGCTCCATCTCTAGGATCATTCTTCTACCAATGTCTCCACTGTCCCTCCTCTGAACATGTCCAAACCATCTCAATCTGTCTTCTCTAGCCTTTTCCCGAAACCCTACTCTCTGTGTTGTCCCTCTCACGACCTCATTCCTGATCCTGTCCATCCTTGTCTCTCCTAAAGAGAATCTCATCATCTTTAACTCCACCTCCACCTCTGTCTCCTGTCTTCTGCCTATTCCTAGTGTCCCTAATCCATCCATCATGGCTGGTCTCACCACCGTCCTGTAAATCTTTCCCTTCACCTTAGCTGACTCTCTTCTATAACAGATCACTCCTGGCACTTTTCTCCAGTTGTTTCATCCTGCACCCGCTTCCACAGTTTTTATTGCATGGAACAGTTGATCCTCAGTATCTAAACTCTTGCATCTTCACCACCATTGCTCCTCATAACATCACCATTTCTCACAAAGTCTCTGATAAGTCCTGGACTTACATCCTTTCTTGGAAAGTCCCACGTGAAGTCGATTCTCCCATTTAATTCGGTGTTACCAGTGCAATTCAAGATAAGAGTGTCTCCAACCAACACGTTGATGTGATCTGGTGTGATTTTTACATCTTTTAGTTTTTTAGCTGCAAAAAAAAAGACAAAATTGAATTTAAGGGACCCCTCATTTATAGCATTACTTTTTGTCCACAAAAAACAACAAAATCTAAAGAAGGCTTACCCAGTGCATGAAGGATATATGATGATAAAAAAATATGACCATTTATCACAGTGCTGCAGTCAAGCATAAAGTAGTGTTTGTAGGGAATCCGGAATCCCACTTTTGGATCCCATTCCATTTCCGTTACATTACGTTTTCCTGAAGTCTGAACCTGAAACAAAGACCGTAGAACAGACAGGCTGAGCGACTGATACACGTGATAGCAGGGATTGTAAAAACATGGAGAGTGCAGTAGAATACACTGGTGAAAATTGTTTTAACACATAAGCCACGCTTCGCTGGGCTCAGTTGGACGCACAGATGTGAGAAAGAGTCTAATTATTCTCTGTCATCGTGTAGAGTTTACGCTCCACATATCATGGGAGCAAAGTCATTGCCATCTCGGAAGAGGATGTACGTGTCTACTGCTATTTGTTCTGATGCCAAGATTTGCCTAGGAGAGGAGCCAAGGAAAGGAAAGGAAGGAAGGAAAGGGAGCAGGAAGGAGAAATGTTAGTTTCGAATTGCAGGAAAACTCTCAAATCCACCATCTCTTTTATCTAAGTTGTTTGAATGTTTGCCCAATGTAGGCACAATGACACAACAGATATGAACATGAAAAAATTTCTTTCTCGCAATGTCACATTTAGGGATTTGTAGGTTTTCTACTGTAAAGAAGGTAAATCGTGAGGTGACGTCACAGACGAAGCCTCATCCCTGCTGATGCCTTCCATTTCATCCTTGAAAGATCTGGGATCTGTCACAATCTCTCAAAAAGTTACCTGTTCTCTTGAAGTACAATATAGTGTGCTCTGTTTTTCCTCTGCATTTCCTGACGTTCTTCAGAGACCAAGGTCTAAATTTAATCTTAGAGTCTATTATGAGAAACACACTCTTGGAGCACCTTCCTGCTCTTACAGGAAGTAGACAGGATGACTCCCTTTCGACAGGCCCTGAGCTTCCCTTAGACATGCCACTGTCTCTGTTCTGTTTCTGCCTGTCCGTGTGAGAACCGGTGACCCCGCCTTACATGCGAAGAGTCAACACTTCTTCTTTCTCAAGACGTGACAAGCGAGGGGGTAAAAATAACAAAGGCAGTGGTTGTTCTTGATATGAATCAAGGTAGGTGATCAAAATAATCATTTTGAGTTGATAGTTAATTAACGGTCAAGTGGCGCTGATGGGAAGTATGAACTAATGTGTAACACAATCTATAAAATATGTTTTTATTGTTTAAGTTTTTCTGGAAGTGTCTGTTCTACAAGACAATAAGTGCTATGACCAAGACATAGCATCAGATTGTTACGTAAGTTAATAAGAAACTTTTGTATGGATCAGTGGCTCTGAGTGTTTCTGTGACATCTTACCCCTACGAGGGTTACCACAGCGTCAGGTGAAGTGGTACGACACGGGACAGTAATAATCTCATCCCTGTAGTAGCCCAGGACATCAGACGAGGACGGCTTCACAAAAGCTTGGTTTGGATCTAGGTCATGAAACAGAATATAATTCAGGTAAAATATAAAACTGAAAGATGCAGCAAGTCTGTTTTCATAGAAAATTAATAAAAAAAAAAACACTTGCAGTGCAAGTAAATCAGAGCATTGTCAGCAATGTTGATGTTAAATCTGGGAAATGATTAAATCCTAGCTAGATGTCAGCACAGCCCACAAATTGATCACGGCACAGACACAGTTCCCAATGGGCAGCCAGCCATCACACCAGGGCTGTGGGAACTTCAAGGCTGCACAAACAGTCTGCCACTGATGTGAGGTCAAGCAGTAATGCTGTGATAAAGACACTATTATTTGAAGAGTAAGCATGAAAATGATCTAATAAACAGACGAGGGCTTTGAAAAGCGATTGTTAGACTAAACATTGAGCGCGGTGGGTAGGCTATGGTGAAGAAAAAAAAAAACCCACACGTTTCCCAAAAAAAAGGTTCATGTGAAGTTGTTCACAGGCCTTAACAACTACTCGGTATAAGCAAATAATCGCTTATTTTACAAATCTTTAGAGGTTCCTGTGTCTGCTTCTCTTATATTGTTGTTGTGTTGTTGTTAATGACAGTTGGTTGTTAAAGGAGCAGACTTGGGTCCACCAGCTTCCTGGTTACCAGCGAGGTGATCTGAGCCTAGCCCCGACCCACAAAACTTCTACCACCCAAACAAGGCTGACAGTATGGTGCAGTTGTGGAGAGTGCTGTTCCTGGGACCCAGACTCAATAAGACAATGAAGATAAATGATTATTATCAATAAAGGGCAGTCATGGCCCAGTGGTTAAGGAACTGGACTGGGTTCCCAAGGGTTCCAGGTTTGAATCTACCAACTGCCAAGTTACCACTGAGGTCCACTGAGCATGGCAACGTCCAATTCCAAACCCTAAAATAAACTCATTGGATTTACAGTAGATTTTTAATCACACATTAATATTTTTCTTACACGTAAACATAGTTAATCCAGGAGTTAAATGTTTTGGGTGTTGATCAGCACTGTGTGTAACATGAGGTTCCCAGGTTGAACTTGTAAACTCAGCAAATTCTTACTGTATGTAAACTTTCTGAAGTTGTAAAATGACTGTTGGCTTTTGTCTTATGCTCCTCTTCCTTTCCTCCACTAGGTCTCATGCATTAACGTCTATTTATTTGTACATACTGTAGTCTTGGAGACAAAGAGACAAACTAACAACTGAATATAGACGAGGCCTCCAAGTCAAATATCTCAAGGGCAGACTAACAGTAACTACTGCCCTCTGACACTTCAGGGAAAACAGCAGCAGGAGCCGGAAATCACAGTCAATGAACAGGGTTTCCTGTGCAATCACATTCAACATTTCCAGAAGCAAAGAACATAGTTCCTGTCTCTGTCTGACTCTTTCACGGGGCACTTAGGCAATTTCAGTACAATTTAGTCAGCATCCTGAATTCAGGGAATTAGTATAGTCATACATCAAGTCATACTGTAATTTATTTCTATAAATTGGAATTATTTGTTTCTTTAAAAACTTTGTCCTCTACTTGCTTGTTGTCTCAACCAATAAGTAAACAAATATATTTTCTAAATAAAGTCTGACCTCTGACAAAGACATATGTTGAGGTGGTGTGGTCAGAACCATCTTTGATGTAACTGCAGCTGTAACTGCCTGTGTCGTTGCCGACCAAGTGCGTGACTGTCAGTTTGCTGCAGTGCGATTGAGAGCGATGTCTCGTGGAACATGGCTCCACCATCACGCCCTCTGAAGAACTGTTACGATAGGCAAGTGTCCAGTGCAGCGGTCTGGGTCCCCTAAAAGAAGACAGAGAGAGGGGGACAGAAAGACAAATGAGTGTATGAGGCATTTTTGTGTTGACTTCTAAAGGATTTATTGCTTTATGACACAAATCTCTTTATAAAAACCTCAACACATTCTGAAAGTTACGCATGAAAGCACAACAGCAAAATTGGGGTTTTTGTCGAGGTTCATAGAAAATAACAATTCATATTTAATGAGTCGATTCATTCAAATTATTAGCCAAGTTTGTGATGAAAGATAAATTACCACCACACTGTTGAAACTGGACATTTGTATCTGATCAAAGCTGACAGCGACCCAGCACGTTCAGGCTGGCAGCTGCAGCCTCACCCCACGGGGCTTTGCACCAACGTTCAGTTTATTTGTCCTTAATCTTGACTCACCCGATAACTCGTGGTTTCACATGGGAACATGATATTTTCTTGAATGGCTCGCTTAACTAACACATTCTTTCCACGCAACATCTATTCTAAATCTCTTAATAAAGAAATCCCACAGGAGAATGGGACATGTTTTGCATACCGCTGCCTTTGCCTGCAGAATTTCGGGTCAAGCGATCTCCACCTCTTATCCAGACACAATCAACAAGACGGTTCAGCGTGAGCCAAGCATTATAACTCATAGCCTTTTAGGGAATCATTACATTGCATAGACGTGGTACATTCCAGCTAAGTGATGTATGACTCACTAAATTTAAGTTTAAATAATAAAAAAAGCACATGGATCCCACAGGCCCTGGAGGAAATAGACAGTTAAATGTGAACCACCAGCACCAAAGGATCCTGTTGAGGATTGACCCATGCTTTTTTTGTCTACAGCAAGTGTCATGAGAGCCAGTCATGTCTTATTTATTTCCCCCTTTGGCCACTTTACATGGGTCTCATCTTTATGGCTCTGGTTCACATTTTTCTATCACATATTTAAACTATCTCCAGTCCAGCTGAACTCTGAGTGCTGACTGGAATAGAGCAACAGGGGAAATATAGCATCTTCAAACCAAAAATTATTACTTTATTTAACAAGTTATATAAACACAATTATCTTATAATGAAATTGATCTTCAAGCGTGTGTGTTTACATACCTGCAGGTGAGATGTAATGTGTCTTTATATTTGTGAACGATGGGACTGGTGTAGGGCAGGATCCTCGGTGAGTTTTCTCTTTCCAAGTGTCCTGTTGAGTACAGCACATGGAGATTATTTTATTTCAGCTTGGATCGCTATCAGTTTTTCCTGCTGTAACACGATGCCTGGGTTTTGATAATTTCTCTGAAATATCCCAAGGTGTTTATTTCCGTTTACGAGGCAAACTGCAACATATATTGGTATGGGAACATTAAGCATTGAGTTAACACTGGGGGGCAGTGGCTGCCTAGTGGTTAAGGAACTGGACTTGGGTCCAGAGGGCTCTAGAGTCGAATCCACCAACTACCAAGTTACCACTGAGGTCCACTAAGCACAGCACCGTCCCCACTCACTGCTCCCCGAGTGCTCAAAGCTGCCCACTGTTCACTTTGGTGATGGGTTAAATGCAGAGGTTGAATTTAGTTGTGGGCAGTGGTGTGGATCACAATGTCACAATGACAAGGAGTTAGCTTCCCTTTATTATCATTCATTCCTAGTACTTTACGTTTATTAGACATTTTATGTTACTCAAATCATCTATCAGGTGGAATTTATGCATGCACAGCTCGGGCTGGTGATAGGTCGTATAAAAAACCTAGAGTTTCTCCTTACAATTCAGTCAAGCATTGCATTTTTATTTATTTTTTACCAGAATCTCTGAAATAAATTGTCAATGTGGTAAAAAACAAATCCCTCCAGACATGTCAGTCTCTGGGGAAACCTTTATTTGTGTTCCTATTATCAACAGAGACAATAGAGTCATACAACATTCTAATGTCATGCTCTCTTGCGCTGACATGGTTTCGAGTTCACAAACATGTAGGGGAAGCATATGTATACAGAGATATGGGCAATGAGAACACCTGCACTTTCTAACAGCTGCTGTGCTAAGAAAGGGTTGACACTGGCATTGACTCTGCCAGTGTCAAACACTGACTTCCTGAGCCTGTATTACAGCATCATTGTTTCATCGACCAAGGTTATAGACAAAAAGCTCACACACTTGTTCATGTTTTGATGCCACACAATAGACTAATTTTTTACATGGTTACGATAACAAATATAGTCAGTTCTAAATGGTCTGTGGTCTCTTTAACTCAGTTCCCAACATTGGCTGCATTTTCTAATGCTTAAAAAAAATAGGTCATCCATAAATCTCACTGGAATAGGCCCCTGAGACCAGTTAAATATAAATCCTGTGGAGCTTGACTTATGCGCCACTGTGATTGTTTGTATCTGGTTCAACACAAGAACATCTGAAAAAAACAGCTCTAAATTTCAATGGCGTGCTTATCCCTTCAAACTGCCTGATTTCTGCTCTATTCCACTCAGTAACACGCAACAGATGGATAAATCAGCAGGGCCCCCAGCAGCCCACTAAAAACGAGGGGGAAAATATTCATCCAACCGCTGTCTTCTCAACACCCACACAGTCAAGACTTCCACTTGCCCTGTAGTCTGCCCAAAGCTGACCTCAGCAAGCATCCCCGACGCCCCTAACCCCTCGTAACAGCTGTGTATTGCATTCCTCCAGCAGATTGGCTGAAAAATACCAGAATTCAACTCATTGTGTTTCTTCAAAGAGTCAAGAAGCTGGTTCTCATTAAGAGCCATTAAAAAGAGGACAGGCATGGAGCAAACTGAGGCCGAGGCTGAATGTGCAATATCCACTTCCCTTTCTCAGTACACGCTGACCAGACCTTAAATTGCAGGTACATGCGGTCAGGCAGATTTTTGACACTGAGCCACTGAGAGTTCAGATTAGTGCCTTCATGCCAAGTGGAAAGTGGGTTTTCCTTCCAACCAGCAAATGCATTTGAACTTCACTGTGCAAAACTTCGACATGGAGTTTGGAGTCGGAATGTTTGCTGCACAAAATAATTTATTTCATTGACTGATAGGCTTCAGGATTTTTTTTTTTAAATATTAGATTTTTACGTATCATCTTAATTTTATCTTACAGTGTGTGGTTGAGGATGTGGACTTGGTGCTTCATCTGCCCTGATCACTTTGGTAGTAATTAAAATACATTGAAGGGTTGGGGTGTATATATATATATATATATAAATATATATATATATAAATAAATATATATTTAAAAATATATATATATGGTGAGAAAAATGAAAAGGGATTTGATTATAACAGATTTCTACGACTGGTGTGTGTCAAAATGTATGAAAAAAAAATCATAAAGTCATGTAAAAACAAACGTGATGGAGGACACGTTTGTGTTTCTGATATTTAGTCATTATCGTGTACTAGCGTGCATGTGGCACATCTAATGTTGCATAATAAAAACGATTACTGTGTGATTAGTTTATCGGCACTGGAAATAGTTGGAGAATCCATGCAACAGCCCTTGGGGCGTTTGGAACAAGGAAGGAAATCCCCGTTTTTATGAGGCAATGTTAGCAGTTACAGAATACCCCATGCAATCATGACACAACATAGTATTTTTTACTGCCATCAAAACCAAGCTTACAACTCAGCATATCAATCACGCCGTCAACTTAGCTTAATTTTACCCACGTGTGTCTGTTCCAATTCAATACACAATAGAGAAGGACAGGAAATTATTATTTCACAAAAGACTGCAAGGTCACCAGTTTATGACGCACCGTCACTGGACTCAATCCAACTGGACAACGGACGAACAAATGACAGAGACGTTCACTTAAAGTTAATGTCCATAATGTCAACCCAAAAGACCTGCTTTTTCCAATATTTATATTAAAATGTTATGACATCCGAATAACAATAAGTAATAATCTGTGTTTGAGTCCAGGTCAGAGTTTAAAGTTCTGCTTAAGATGAGCGTTACTGTGAACTTTATAGAAGAGATGGACAACAGACATGGCTTTTAATGTCAAAAAATATTTTCCTAAAGAACTTGTTGCAACATTTTGAGGGAAACACCTATAATTTGGTTTATACGTTGTTTAAAGTTTTCTAGACTTGTCTTTTTAGCGTCGAAGGCCACTGATGAACCTGATGTTTGCAGTGACTAAAATGTAGGAGAAAAGGGTGAAACTAGAAAAACACCATCAATGCAACACCAAAGAGGAAACCATGAGTGTTCTCGTGATCGCATTATTTCAATGGTTTCCATGGTGTTTCCACTTGTGATGATGAAATCTGGAGACTGAGCTGTAAATAACTTGCAAAAGTACAGGGTTGATAGTGATCACAGCCATTGTGAGCCATGATAAAACCTCCCCCCTTTGCCAACTGCAGGGTTAGGACAACAGGGTAAGTGCCTTTTTTTATTAGTCATATACAAGTCTTTGGGGACTTATATGTAAAACGGTTTAGAATCCCCTTTAAAACAAAAGAAAAATCCGTGAACATCTGGCCATGATGGGTGGCCAGTGGGGGTTATATAAAGTTGAGTGGAACTGACAAACAAAAATCCTTTGCACAAGTATGCTGAATTGCCAATCCGAAAGATTTAAGTTCTAATAATGTACGATTAGGAGGGAGTGGACAGAAGCTCCTTAAAATTGAAATCTCATGTGGGATTCAAAGGAAATATATTGGCAGCTCAGGATATGTAGCTCCCCTACAGACCAGATGCTACAAACATCCCTTAAGAAGAGCTAGGCCGAGCAATTTGTGAAGTTCAATACTTCACAGCGAGGGAATGACTTTTTTTGGCTGTGGATCAGTCTCCCAGTACAGGTCCATGTGTGTGCGTTTCCGACAGCTTTGCCTGGACCTATATGGATCTGCTAGTGAGGAATGTATCTTTACTGCACTAAGCTTAACTTTTATCACACAGAATCTCTACTTTATGCCAAATATCTTAACAGATCTGATAGTGTTGGTCCAAAACTAACAAGTCAACAGGTTAACTTTACTTTAAAATCAATAACAGATAAACTATTGTAAAATCAAAACCTTTGAGACAACCCAATCACGGCTGTAAGCGCTCCAATGTTTTCTTGAGGAGCAGTGATAAGGTCACGTCTTATTTTGTTACATCATTACATCATGGGATCATGTTTTACGTGAGGCTGAGTCAATATTGAGTAAAATCCATCCTCTGATATGCGGAAGGTTTAGTCATTAACAGTTTTAGCTGCGACACTAAAAATATCATCAAACAAACGTGAAGAGACAGTGGGACTTCAATAGTTTTTCTTTCGTCCTGCTTTCATGCTCTATTTATTCCAGTCCTTTAATTAATATTCTTAAAAAGTGATAAAAAACTGATATATAATTTGGCTGGACACATTCTCCTTCTGTCCATTTGCAGCATATTCATGTGATTATTACAAGATTCGTCTGAAGTGTTGTATTACGGTAGGAAACTCTTTATTTTCACCTTCTTTTGCTTCTGTATTGTACATTAATTGCTTATTGGCCCCCTTGGCAAAATGACAGTGGGGGCAGTGGCCCTCAACTTATTTGAGTTTGAGACCTCTGAACTACAATCTTAATGTGGAGCAATGTGTGATATTTACAGTAGGAAACTCAGTTCCTCGCCCTTGTGCAAAGATAATGACAAGATTACGTGTAACACACCGAAAAAGACAAATGACTCTAGCAGTCACTGGCTCCTGCTTCCTCCCTATTGTCTTGTGGCCAGAGTTTTGACATAGCTCAACGTTACAAGTACAAGGAGTCGGGGAAGAAGCCTTCGCGCAGGTAGCGTGTCACACAAACCTGACCTTTACTGGCCAGAACAATTCCAGGCTGCCTGCAGCCCCAGCGTCCGCTTCCTCCTTGTGTCTTTCCCACGCTTTGTGTGAGGACAGCGAAGGAAATCTACGTAAAAAACATCATAGACCAAACTTGGGCTGACAGTCTCTGTCTGTCTGTCTGTCTGTCTGTCTGTAGGCATTTCCTTTGTTTGGTCAGCCTGATTATTGGGCAATAATGAAATAGGCTTAACTACTGCAATAACATGGAGGAGAAGGAGTGAGAAGGTGAGGACAGGGAGATGATGGTTTAACCTGGCTTATCAATCCACAATATTCAAACTAATGTCGCACCATTGAATAGAAATTTTGGAATAAAACACTAATTACAAAACAGACAAAATAATACAATACAATACAATAAAAAACAAATAAAACACCATGTAAACGTTTCCTGTAAATGAATAATCAGACCTGTGCAACGTTGCGGTTTGACTATAGTTACCACACAATTACAGTATATTACCATGTAATACTACATTTACAAAATGACACAACTACCTCTAGCGGCATATATGGGTATTGCATGTTAAACTGCAGTCCAGGGTGAAACCAACGGCACAGCAACAGACACCAGACAGCGACCAAAGTCGCATGTTACGTATTTTGCTGTTAATTTTACACTATGTATGGAAAAAAAGAAGATTAAATGCACAACGCAGTGGATTCATTGTGATTCAATATCGATGCCATATCGGTCACATGAACACCGATATCACTTTATGTGTGAAAAACACTAATACACAGTAGGTTAAAGTGTCGATTTCTTACCAGTTGTGAATGATGAACACACAATGAACACGGCCAGTTTGAGGCAATCGGCTGAAGCCATGGTGGCAACTTAAAAAAAAAAAAAATCCAAAGTCTGTCTTAGAATTAAGAGGATCCAAATTCCTGGAGAGTAACGGAAGTTTCTTATTCAGACTAATAATACAGTCTCTGTGCGCTGTTGTCAACGGCCGTAAAATCCACTCAGTCCTCAGTGTAGATTCCTCTGTATCCCATGACGCGCTCGCAGGGGAGCTCTCCTGCACAGCTGGACTCTCCGAGTCCTCGTCCGGCACTCAGGACCCGGGGTGTGCTGCAGGCAGGTGCTCTCGGATCAAATAGGTTAAAATGAATGGACGGATCAAATGGAGTGAGACTAAATAAAGCCGTGTCGGTGTTATTCCCCCGTTTAAGACCGAAACTGAACCAATCACCGCGTCCCCGACGAGCGTGTCTTGGACAATTCCTCCTCCGCTCGCACTCTCTGAAGCCTTTTCACTTCTGTGCGTGAGGCGCGCTTTATGGAGACACGGAGAGGAAGGATGCAACGTCATTTTGTTGGGGTGGACGTAACTGCACGGTTAGGGTTAGGGAGGAAACCACATCAGTGGAACACTTCCCACCAGCCAGGGGAGCAAATAGAGAAGAAAGCAGGAGAACTACAACGTTCTTCCATTACTTTTTTGTGTTTCAGGGAATTAAATACAATCTATGGCCTAGTGGTTAAGGAAGCAGACCCTGGTTCTCAAGGCTACGTGTTCGAATCCACCAGCTGCCAGTTTGTCACAAAAAACTTGCAGTGGGCTCACCACCCAAAGGGAAGCTGACAGTATGGTGCAGTGTGATTTGGGTGGAGACTGCTGCCCCTGTGACTTGGCAAGGGATTAGAGGATGTATGGATGGATAGAAATAATATCCTTGGCTATAACACATCTTTAAAGTCATGTCAACTTTCAAGTCAGTGAAATAATGGTCCTCATTTAAAGTGCAAACACAAGAAAAATGCACAAATATATCTTTTAACATTGCATCAACTCACCAGTTCAATCACTATCATCAGCACAGGCTCAAACCATTCTAGTGTTGCGTCTCTAATTTCCGACCACATGATAGAGACATATATTCTTATTCTTACATAAAAAAAGACAATATTACTTAATATGATGTTACTGTTAATTTATCTCTATCCTCTTTTACATCACAGAGTCTCAGGGGCAATAGTCTCCATGACTTCCACCTAAATCACACTGCTCCATACTGTGAGCCTTGTCGTGAGTGGTTAGCCCACTGGAGGTTCCGTGGGTTAAGATGCAAATAAAAAATATATAGCTCTTTCACAGGGGTAAATTAGAGAAGCAACACTGACATGGTTTGAGCCATGGAGATCGCCAGTTATATTATTTCTATTCATCCAACCATCTTCATTTGCTAATCTCCTACCAGGTGACACGGTCAGAAGTTTCCATGACTGCAACACAAATCACACTACACCATACTGTGAGCCTTCCAAAAGGTGGTGAGCCCACGGGAAGTTATGTAGTTAGAGTAGAAGATACAATGAACAGAGGGGGATAAGGAAACATTGATTCTCTGTGGCAACCCTTGAAAAAGGGGAAAAGCTGAAAGGAGAAGACATGCTGGGGTGTTTCTTGAAATAGTAATTTGATTTCACTTTCACAAGTTCTTGGAAATATTTTAAGTGGCAATAAGTTTAAGTTGTAATAATAAACCTGTTAGTCATATGTACAGTGAAATGTGTGACAAATGCGTGACAACCACAGAAAGTTTCTGTATTACCAGCTGATAGCTCTATATCTACTAGTCATTGAAGTCACATGAATCGGAGTTCTGAGTTCATTCTAGTTTCATTTACATCAATATCTAAACACATTAAAATGTTACCATGTGATTGGCTTTTAGACACATCTGCATTAACATTAGTAGACCCAATGAAACGTAACAAATTTCGGTGCTGAAACCCATTTATCAGGCATTTGTTTGTCCCGTTAGATATAATCATTCTGTGCAAATCAGGTGGTCGAGGGCCGTGGTGGTTATCTCATCTGGTCAGGAAAGGACACAGAATGAGTAAATAATCAGACATCACAACATCAGAATGTATTCATCTGCCAAAAGTTTTGATAAGACCAAATGTATTTTTAGTTGCCAGGACAGGAAACTGTGCTCTTTATATCAAATGTAAATAAGCTTCTCTTGTGCAGCTGTATAGCCCACAGAGTCTGGATGTGCTGCAGACTGTTTTCGTCCATCACCAAAATAATCACTTTGTCGTTATCTCTTCAGCACAAATTGTAAATAAGAACATCCTGTACTCACCTATACACATGTCGGAGTTGAGGGGCCCCCATTTTACAGAGTGGGACTTTGAGTTGAATTCTTAGTCTGCTGTATCGTCTTTCACCGTAGCACAGAAATACTGAAATAATATGAAAAATACAGCAGAGAAATTAAAAACAAGCTGTTAAGGTAATTTTGTTAGGGCTTTTTTGGCACACAGTCACAATTGAAAGATTGCTTACCCCCAGAGCTTCAACTGTTTGTGCTTTAGAGCATGGAAATTCTATAGCAATCTTAAATTAACTCTGTTTCCCAACCTTTCCTTAAGAACAACACCTAAATTATAAAATCTTTAAGTGTTGGTCAAAATAAATATTCATGTTCTGATCAATTAGGCAGTATTTGCAATAAAGTGTCTGTGAGAAAATATCCAAACCACAACAACATTGTTGACATTTGAGTTGTCAGTGTGAAGGAGACATTCCCTTTGGGTGAAGGAGGCAGCAGATAAGTCTCCTTGATGAACAATTGCTGGAAGTTGCTTGCAGGGGGGTGGATTTAGAGTGTTTTTTTTTTAGAATATGCTGTTCAAAATACACTGCGGGGAACTAACTGCTTAAACACTCACAGTATGCATGCTTCCTTCAGCCTCTGCAGCAGCATCCTCCTGGGCAAATGAACTAGTTGATATAAACTCTTTCTTTTGTATAAAAGAATAAAAAGTTGGATTATCTGGCCTGTAGATCAAATTATTGAAAACAAAATGAACTGAATACAACAAGCCCAAAACAACTTAGCCCAAGATACCCATAGTGTATAGTTAAATTTTAACTTTTGAACATTGTGAAATGTTATGTTAAGACAATCCTTAGTCTGCAAGTTTAATATTGTCAAAAATAACGCCCCAAAATATTAGGAAACCATATATTCAACTAGCTGTGAACCACTGACCTTCTTGCTGTAGGTAAAGTTGTCCCATTGTTCTGCTCGTTGACTAAAGTAAACACTTATAAACAGTTGTAAATTTCAACTTAAATCAAGTTATTTCTGCATAAAAACTACAGAAGATAGTGAAGAAGAAACACAGACGTTAATCACAGGTGAAAGTCATCATTCCAGACAGGAAGTAATTTAGAGCAGGAGAAACACAAACGACAAATTTACAAAATAAAAGGAAACGTATAGAAAAAACGATTAATCTTTATATGGGAGTATAGTGATGTTTTACCATCAGATGGCTTCTGTGGACACTTCTGTGGAAATGTATGCTATACAGAGCAGCGTAGCTGAAAATTTGGAAGCTGCGACGAATATTTTTCAGTTACTTTTAATTTGAAGGCGGCTAACAGTGTTACTATTAGTTGTACTGTAAGATACTAAAAAGAGCGCATTTAATTTCCGTCGTGATTTCGACCCTGTGCTGATAAAAATAGTGTAAATGAGATGCAGCCTAGTTTTTCAACAGTAAAATGTAAGTATTATCATATAAAGTTGGTCAATATATTACTTACATTATTCCTGGACTTATATAGTTATCATTTTGCTCGCTTTTTAATGTCACTAACGTCTGGGCTACAAGCTAGTTTCTAGAAAGATCCACGGGTGTGTTGTTGCTATGTAACTGTAATTCAATTCATACTTACTTATTACAGAAGCGGGCAGAAATTGGTGTTGTACCTTTGAATTATATTTTTCTACATTGTAAAGACATTAGCAAAAGCAAAAAACTTATAGTCTATTGTTGAATACTCTTATTTTCAGTAAATATTCGAGATATCCGATGTTCATTGTTTCAATTTAAATGCATATACCTAAATATATGGACTGTCAATGCACTTTGAATTTTTGTTCTATTATTTACAGTATAAGGGTTCATGCCAAAAGGAACATATCAATATATTATATATTTTATTTGTAGTTGGTAATTATTTTATTACCGTATAAACTTACTAAATGACCTCGCATATTAAACTCTTAATTTTTTTGCAAGCAATTCTGATTAGAAATACTAATGTTTGCTACATAATCTACTTCTGGTCATCCTTTGGGTCGTTACTTATGCTACCACAGAGCATAATTGTATTTTTCTGTAAAACTGATGTTGAAATTGCAAGGTTTATTTTCATATTGGTATTTGATTTGCTGTTAAGGTTTTATTGATAAACTGCTCCAGAGACAGCAGGTGGACTATGACGACATCATAGAGAAGTTGTTCTCCGAAGTATCAGGATTTGAAGATTGTACCAAAATAACAGATCCTCAGGTACACACTCTGTAGACTCTGTAACACTGTAAACTTTCACAATGATCTTTGTTTATTCTTAATAAGCAAGAACGTGTATATTATACTCGTTTTGTTTTACCTATTATATATGTTCATACATGTAAACATTATATATATCCAGTATATATACATAAAAATCATCTTTTTATTGTTTGCATTCTCTCAATAAACTAAAGTGAGTCTGATCAATTCTTCTTCTCTCACAGTGTGAGGAGTGTGCCATCCAGCTGTGGAACTGGGCAGTCACAAAGAATGTAGGTTCCGCACTGAGTAGCAATCAGAAGGCCAAAGGTACACTTCTGGTTTTAATATTTATTTTATTAAATTGGCATAATGTGTAAAATAATCATAGAACTATGGAATGTTGATGATGAAAAAAGTGCTGCACATTTAATTATTTTGTTACCAAAGTTCGTCATGTTGCCTGCAATCTGCTGTACATCTGTGAGCCTGACCATCCAACAGAGGGCACCATCCGCAAGCAGATTCTGGTAGGCTGAACCTCTGCATATGTGTAATCACTCTGTATTCGTTTTTGGATGTTTTTTTTTCCCAAGTGAATCCCAGGTTTATTCATAATATGATATAATAAAATATTATATTATATATGACAATATAATATGTGTGATAATATAGTATAATTCTTACAGATGTCCAGCAAAACTGGGAGATCCTGGCTGGACTGTAAAAATCCCCAAATGGCAGATCATTTTCTAAGGCTTGCAGTGAAGGTGATGAGGATGATTTTCTTTATTATTATTATACTAGTGCACAGCTACCCTGTTAATAATCATGTTAATAATTTTGATTGTTTTAACTCTTAATTATGGTGTTTTTACTAATTATAAAGTATTCCACATCCAGAGTCTGGAAAATCTTTACAGCCAACTGACCTCCAGAGGTGCTGCAGTAGCTGACATGACTTTTACCAAAGGGGATGTGGAAAAGGATCTTCTTCGAATTCTCTCATTCCAGGCCGAATCGGTGAGCATTGCACCATGTGATGATCAACACCTTTAATGTGAATATTTGTTCTTGTGATATCTGGCATCTGACGAAGTGTTATTCTGACAGACTTGCAGTGTGAAGTGTGAGACAGCTGAAATGTGAACCGTGAAACAATGATAGAGGGAAATTGTATTCTGTGATTTTTAGGTGATGTTTAATCTGTCTGTTTAATAACCTTAAAGTAATAGTTGGACCCCAGCCCCATTCCTTAACCACTAGGCCACCACTGCCCTATACAGCAGGGCTCGTGGGCCATTTGCGGCCCATGGGAAAATATTTTGCCCCCACCTTGATGTGAAAGTTGAATTTATAATCATATTTTATAGATTTGTTCTCCAAATTTATGGTAAATCCTATCATTCTCAAACTCTGCTTCTGGTTCAGTGTTCAGTGTAAATTTTTTCTTTTGAAGCAAACACTGAAAGCTGGCGCTGTGAAACGATATTGTGGGTAGTGGCCGTCAGCTTAATTAAGTTTGAGACACCTGCTATACAGTATCTTCCTTACCATTCCTCATTAAGAAAGACCTTTTAGTTTTGGTCTTCTCGTGTTACTTGCCATGATGCTAATGAAGTTACTTTCATTAAAACTTTTAAATGAATTTGAACACATTGATTGAAGTAGTAAACTAACCCTATCTCCCTAAACAATAGGGGAATCTTGTGAAATACAGATCATTATTTTGATAGACCTCTTTTGTCTTTAAAACACAGAGACATCTCTGTTAAAAGAATGTCCAATCTCTGTGCTCACAGGCCATAAGTCAAGGGAAAAATCATGAGGCCGTGGTCTACATTCAACGCTGCAAGGACATGCTGCCAAGGCTACCAAAAGATGTAAAAAAAAAAAGGATTTTTTTATAAAGCAACACTTATTTCTCAGTTTAAATTATATTGTGGTTCTGTTTTCTATTTTCAGACTGTCTATCTCTCCCTTATGTGCTACAACTTTGGAGTAGACACATACAATTTGACAAAATTTGAAGACAGTGCTTATTGGTTGCGGTAACAAAAGTTATAATGTTTTAATTTCTTTAAACAGTTGAGTTTTTATTTCTTTAATAGTTCAACTAAAATATTCAGATGTTGGAAAACTATCTTTATGTTTCATTTTTGACCGATTTAGTTTAATTCAATATAAAAATGTCAAGCAAATGCTATGACTTACAGTAATTTAGAAGTAGTAGTATTTTAGAGAGAAGACGTTTTTAAGATAGGGAATCAGTCCAACTCAGTTTTAATGAGAGAAAACTTAATATTCTTTGTTATATTTTTTTTAGCCAAAGTTATGATATTGGGAAACTAAATGTGAAATATGCACCTCAACCTGAAGTCCAGGTAAAGTGACAAATGCTTGATTCAATATTTCACATTTTACAGTGATAATGGGGAAAATGATCCAATTATATTTATGGATTTACCCTATTGTATTATTCTTTGACAACAGGCAAAGGTGCTGAGACTCCTTGCTACTGTCTACCTAGAGTGGGACTGTATGAGGTTTCAGGAGAAGGCCCTGAATGCTGCAGACTTAGCAAACAGGGTAAGAAACAACAAAATATGGGGACAACATACATCATAACCTGTCTCCTAATTCCCTTTTGGCTTAATAATATAATTTTACAGGAACACGCCACCATCTCTGGGCAGCACTTAATGATCAGAATTCTCCTGAGATGCAGGTCCTCGGATGATCATGTGAAAAAAGGTGAATTGATTATTGTTAAACTGGATAAATTTAGGTAGCAATCTGGTAGCAATCTGGTGCTTGGAGTCTCCTTCTCCTTTTGCCTTATCCCTTTTTTTTTCGACATTTTCCATCTCCCCCGTCCTCTGTTTCTTCTACTCTGACTCCAACTACCTCCATGTCCTCCACTGTCCTTCACTGTCCCTCCTCTGAACATGTCCATACCATCTCAATCTGTCTTCTCTAGCTTTTTCTCCAAACCTTCCTGTCTGTGTTGTGACCTCATTCCTGATCCTGTCCATCCTTGTGTCTCCCAAAAAGAATCTTAGCATCTTTAACTCCTCCACCTTTAACTCTGCCTCCTGTCTTCTACCTATTCTTAGTGTCTCTAAAATCTGGGGCTTGTAGTACATGTGGATTCAAGTTTAAGTTAGTGGTTTTTATGTTATAAATTATATATTTTTAATTTGTCATTAAGAAAATAAGCATATCGTCTTAATGTTTTATTTTACGTCACTTTTAAAGGTCTTAATTATTTTTGTTTTAACTTTAACAAACCTGAAAATTGTGACTGTAGAAAAGGATGTAACACTTTACCGTGTTGTGAAGTGATCTTCAAACCTTTTTCTTATTAATCAGATATCTTCTATTTTAGTAGTCAAGCTGTTGGTTCACACTATGTTTCCAGGACTAGACAAGATGTTAAATTTTGACGTTTCAATGGGAGTGTGTCTGGACATAGTAAAACTACTAATGTCAGAGGACAGGTAAAAACCTTTACATTGTGCAACCACCTTTGTCTTTCTCCAAATCTGTTAATTTACTTTTAACAATACCATTAATAATTAAACGTGTGTTGCCTTTTATAGAGAAGTGCTGGCATTTGAGTTTTTAAAACATGTATGTCAGCACTTTGACTCATCCCCTGACCTTGGAAGTGCTCTGGTCTTGAACATCGAACTTCTGCTGCAGAGAGGAAAGGAGCTGCTGGGTAAACAGAAGATAGAGGACATCATCACTGGTAGATGACTTCTTTAACAAATTTACTTAGCTGGAGGCTTGACATTAAGCCCTACGCACATTGGGAAGAAACATGTGTCTTTCCACACAGGACACTATACAGGAAAACAGCTGACTCCACACACTCTTTCTCGTCTACATGTCATTCTGTGGGATAAAGCCTCAAAATATTTTGAGGTAGTTTTTTTTTGTCTTTTCTGTGTCTTATTATTGAACATTGGATCTTGTGTCAAAAAGAACCTGTCCTAATGAAACAAAACAGGCAATTTAACTTGATGTTTTGCTTTTTGCAGGATAAGAACTACTCAGAGGCTTTGCAATGGTATAGTTACTCCCTGAGTTTCTTCAAGACAGGTCACATGGAGCCCAACTTAGCCAAACTGCAGAGGAACAGAGCATCCTGTTTTCTGCAACTGAATCAACTACAAAAAGTATTGAATGAGAGCCAAAGTGTTTGACCTGCTTGTTATTACCAATAATTTCTGCTCCATGCGTCAATAAAACCTGTGTTTCTAGGCCAAAGAAGCAGTTGAAGAAGCTCTGCGTTGTGATCCTGACAATATTTTCACTCAGTTCAGTGTTTACAAGATGGCAGTTCTGGAGAACAATGTCAACAAAGGTGTATAGTGTAAAAAAACGTTCAGACACACATGACAAAACATTGTGATTTGGATGATTAAACTCTATGTGTGCAACAGCTGCAGAGGCAGTGAATGCCATAGGAAAACTATCTCTGAGTCCTGTAGCCAAAGAGGACAAACTACTGGTTTCTGAAAATGCTGCTTCCAATCTCCTCAGTCTGGCTGCTCAGATTGCTTTGAAGGTGAGGTTCATAGCTTCTCATTTTTCAGGGCACATTTAACATCTATCCAGATATCTACAAAATGTTAGTGATTAGTGGTTGAATTCTTGAATGTTTATTTTTGTAAATTTAGATAACACACAAAAAATAGGACATAAACACCTGTCTCAGTACTAAAATGTATAGTGTAGTAGTGAAAAAATAAAAAAATAGTGAAAGGAAAGATTTACATTAAAATGTTTTGGAAAGACAACAAAGAGACTGAATAAGAAACAAATATCACTAATGTGGGAATTATTTCTAATGTAATTTCTCACGTGTTGATAACATTAAGCTTTGGCTTTTACAGTTAATTTCTTTCTCTCTACATATATATTGAGTTAAGCCTGTGACTTCATGCCAGTTTTCAAATCTGGCCTGCAATGAGTTTGACATCCCTGTCCTAAAGGATCACATTTATCTTGGAACTATTTGACTAACATTTCCACTCAAAGCTACAGCTTTAACTGATGCTACATACAATTAGCAGCTTTGGTGGGTGGGAAGCTAATTATGTATAGAAGCCACATTAGAGAGCAGCAGCGACTGGGATTAGTAATTTGTGAGGCTTTTTTTTTTCAAATGAAAATAGAAAATGTGTGGGTTGTTCTATTTTGGGTGTGTTGTATGATTAGGTTGAAGATGACAACCATGTCTTTGTTCCTGTGAGACAGAACGAACAGCAGGAAACTGCCATGAAGGCACTGGAGAGTCTGTGTGAACATTCCACAGATGAAGCACAGGTTTTGACTGCTCTCAGGTCAGTGGCTAAACAAGTTCAATGTAAGGCAAAAAGAAGAACACTTCAGAGAGTCTGACTTCCTGTCTCACAATTTATTTTTATTATTTTTTTAAGGGACGCAAGTGTAACATAATGTACCTAAAGTACAGGTGTCACACTAAGGCCCAGGGGCCAAATCTGGCCCACAAGATAAAATCAGATGTGTTTTTTTTTGTACTTATTGTATTTGTATTTATCTCCATAATTTTCATAATGAAGGATACTCCAGAGGGATTTATAAAGTTCTATCCATCCATCCACCCATCTAACACTAGGCTTTGGCGATAATGGATCCAATGTTTCCATATAAAAAAATACAATATTTAATATCTGGAGAGAAAGAAAAAGATGAACATTTACAGTTAATTGCTCAATATATATTGAGGTCGGCCAGTGACTTCATGCCAGTTTTCAATTCTGCCCCACTATGATATTGAGTTGACCTAGAGTATATATAATAATATCTATAAATTACCCAAAATGTTATGTGATATTGATCCAAGAAGTTTATTTAAATAGAAATAAAATTTTTATATGTCCTTTAAACTTAATTTCTAAAAAAAACTAATTAGAAAAACTATGAGGACAAGATTGCAGAGTACATTTTTGACAAAATAGTTTACCGTTGGTCCATAGCAGCAAATGGGAAATTAATATGCTGGTGCATAAAAGATGGCCAGAAATGTCACAGTCTATTAATTAAGTACATAAAGCATATCAGGCTATATAAGCTCTGTGTAAAGGACATTTTTCATACTGCACTGAAGTGTTGTAGTCACCTGGAGGTCCAAAGGACCCGGCTTTGAAAACAAAAGCAGTATTTGGTGTAATATATTTTTCTAATCTATTAAAAAGCACACAGAGCTGATGAATAAATACAACATGTAGAAATAGACATGACAACTCATGTACGGAGATACTGATGAGTAGGTTCAATTTCTGTGTACCTCTGTGATCTACTGACCCATATTCCTCAACTCCTCTGAAACTGTGTCTCTGTACAACAAAGTTAGTAGGTGAGGAAAGGAGGTCAGCGGCACTTTGTCCATTCATCTTTTCCTAGGTGCTTGGTTCGGCTGGTGCTTTCTAAGGTGGAGAAGACAAATGAGGAGACGAGGTGAACCTAAGGGGAGAGAATTAAATTTTTTTATGTAAAGAGTAAAAAAAACTGAAGAATAACTATTACAGTAACTTCATTTAGGATTGTGGGTCTGGATACTTTGCTGCCATATTTAAAAATGGGTGAGTGCTTGTATAGGTTTCAAAACGTTTTTGGGAAATGTTACGTTAAGGTAACTTATCTGAACCACAAGTGTTATTGTTTTCCACTCCCACAGCTCTTCAGAAAATTTCTCACCAGTCGCACATGAGCGTTGAGAAGCGCATGGATGAAGCTCACTGGTTCAGGAAGATTGGTATTAATATTTTTCCTCTCTGTCTCTGCCACTTTCATTTGATCATTTAAATAATGAAGCACCTTAACTACACCCGTACCCGTGTCCTTGTTGAAGCCTGGAACTCAGCTCTACAGTGTGAGAGCAGCCCTGACAGGATGAAGGATTTCTTTGTACTCTCTTACCAGGCAAGTGTGCTAAATGGCATCGTCAGGTGATTTGATCAATATCTAAAGTATGTAGAGTGTGGACCAATAAAACTTGAGCTGTACTTTAACATTGATAAAAGACTAGAAAACTCTTCAGATATTTGAATAAGCCGTACCTGTCCTTTCTCGAGTTTCTTCTCTGGTTAACTTATTGACACTATACCCTAGCTACTGATAAATACAATTAGAAAATGTTTGAGATGAAAGCCCTAACGGGGGGGTTCCCAACCCCTAGGCTGGGGACCAGTCCCGGTCCGTGGGTGTATTGGTGCCGGGACGCAGAGAAATAATGTTCCCTTTTGGCCCCATCTGGCTATTACACTTGATACATACCCATAACAATAGAATGGCTAGGATTCCATTGTCAATGCAACAACAATAAACTCAAAATGAGTCATTGATACAAGATTCTAACCTTGTATACCGGTGTGGTAGGAGAAAGTTATAGGCTGTGTGCACTTGAGAAATCCTTGTTGTGCCCATGCACAGTTAATAAAGGTAGGAAAATATTGAAGAACACCGAAAATTTCATTTTAATATGGGTTATTTATGTGCTGCAACCTGATGACCGGTACGTGAAAAAAGTGCCAGACATTTTGTGGCGCAAAAAAGGTAGGGGAACAGAGTCCTGAGGAACCACCTTGCAGACAAATACATTCAGATTTAGATTTATTCAATCCTGTCAGTAACAACCTTTTTTTGCGGTTAAAATTCATTTTTCTAAACCTGCAGCTCTCCCAGTTTTGCCCTGAAGATCAAACATTGCTCATGGGCCAGAAGACGTGCCTGCTCATGGCTGCCGCCGCCTCACTTGAAGTCTGCAGACGTTCTCCGTACTCTGACCAGGTGTGCCACCCTCTCCTACATTCATCACACACTATCTATACACATGAAGGAAATATACTATGACTGTTGAAAGAAGTGGGCTAAATATATCCTTGGTGCTGGAGTGTTTCATTTTTAGTCTGTAAAGAAGAAATGAACACTAGATGGCAGTAATGAATACTGTTCTTTTGTCTCTCAAACAGACTGAGGAGCTCATACAAGCTTTGGAGTACATACAGATCTGCTCGGGGGTTTGGAAAACCCTCAAAGCATCAGGTTTTTTTTTTCACCCTAGTTTTATGATTAACCATACAAAGCATTTGTCTTAAGTCACTGAAGAAGTACTTTATTTTATTTAACCATAACAGAAATATAATGATCTTACCATCTTCTTTTAGTATGACCATTGAGGTTATTAAAGATATCGTGGATATATTTTGGAAGAACATTTATGTTGGACTGGTGGTTTAGCTGCTTTCAGTTGGAGTGATTCAAATGAGATTAGGATCCAATGCAGGTGATCCTAATCAGACCATAGAGCTGTAGGTGTGCACGTTTTGTCATTTGCAGTAAGGCTGAAATGACTGCTTAAAGGTAAAAATGCAGTTCAGTTTAGTCTCTTTGTAAATCATATAAATCCCCTTTTCAGTGACTCAGTTTCTTCTTTTCCTTTTGCCTTGGCCCTCTTTTTCAGGGGTTGCCACAACAAGTCAACAATTTCCATCTCCCTCTTAGCAATTAGTTAATCGGTTGATTTCTATTCTGTCAGTGTAGAGTGACATTGAAGACTGGTAAACAACTGTATAAGATTGGAATAAAAAATACAGAGATCTTTTGAGGAGTAAATTTTTTTTTTTTTTACAAGAAATAAAATACAGATTAAGCCTGTTTTAGAAATGAGCAACCAGTGTTAAAGTGTCATCAAATACCTACAGGAAGCTTTCCCCTGGATCCTACTGACACACTGCTGTTGCTGTACGAATTTGAAGCTCGTGCCAAACTTAATGACCCTAAGGTTGAGACGGTTCTGGAGTCTGTCCTGGAGCTGGAGAATGTTGAATCTAAGGTTCTTGAAATTATTGCAGGTGAATAAAAACTACAAGTAAAAGCTTCCTGTAAAATAAGTGACAGAAAGGCAGTGTTACTGATGTCATCAAGGTGGATTTTGTTTCTGCTTGCAGCCTTAGCTATGGAGCCTCCAGCCCACTTCCCAGTGCTGTGTAAGAAAGCCTTGAGAGTCGCTCTGTCTCTGCACAAGAAACAACCTGAGGCAGACCTGGGCCGCTGCAGGCAAACCATCACTTCTCTCCATGAAAACACCCTTGACATTTCATTAACTACCTGCTCCCACAAAGAGCAAAAAAATCTGGATGAAAGGCTTTTTGATTGTGAACATTTTTTTTTCTCTCTCTCTCTCTCTCTGTTTCAGCAAGTGCGTCCACAGTCTGATCAAGCTGTCCCTCCCGACCGGTGTGTCAGAGGTGGAGGCCCATGTTTTAGAGGAGGTGTGGAGCTACTACGAGGAGGCCCTGTCCATCATCACCTCCACGGTGAGTCAGAGTCGAACGCACACCTCCATCCCTTAACTCCCCTCTCTCCCTCCTTCCCTTTCTGCTTCCTCCAGCAGAGATGCTGCTGCCTGCTACATAATTAACCCTCTCTCTTCCGCTGCATGCCTTCCTGCTGTTCCAGAAGTCTCTTTTTTTATCAATGAGCTTTCAGCTGCACTTCAATTAGCAGATGCTTCCATTCACCACCCCCTTCCTGCCAATTTGAATGTCAATGTGCTGCACAAATCATCACACTGCCGGTGAGCTGCAACTTTGAAAGAGGCATGAAATTATTGAGCCATTACTCTGCTTCTGAGGCTCTGCAGATTTTCACTCTGCCTTGTTACAGTCGGGGAGCTCTATGGATCAAAGCAAAAGGACCAGGATTAAAGAGTTGTAAAAAAATATATATTCACATTAACCTAGGGATGTCCGATATTAATATTTGCAAGACTTGATTTCTGATACCGATACTAACCAATACTAATATATATATACAGTAGGTGATTTGCCCTGAATTAATGTGATGCCAGACTAAAGGCATTCTATAAATAACTGTTTACAACTTAAATCACAGCTTCTGTCTAAGAGTGAACAGCCCTCTTAAATGAGCGAACAAACATTTCAGCATAGTCACAATGTAAACGACTCTTCTCGTTGATGACATGAGAGACGACAGTGAATGGCATTTCACTATCTCCAGGAAGAGATCTCCAGGACGATCCACTCCACTTCATGTTGAACATCGGTGGAAAAACCAAATGATATTAAGGCCTATAATATCGGACATCACTACATTAGCCATTAACATGAGAAACAGGAAATGATGGTTAAAAAATGGTCCTGACAGGGGTTCACCCTCTCCCATGTTCAACAACGATAATCTCAGTCACTCAGGTGGTTTCCATTGAAACTACCATTTCGTCTTCCTTGTTCTCCCGTGTAGCCAGAAGACTTTCCAGAAAGCGAAACTTTGTGGTTGCTGACCGGGGCCTGGAACACAGGAATCCTGCTGTACAGCCTGGCTCGGTATCCTGATGCTGAGAAGTGGTGTGGCCTCGCCATCAGATTTGTGTGCCACCTGGGAACTCTGCAGGAGAGCTACGAGAAACAGGTGCAGGAGGAGCAGCAGGAGGAGGAGGGTGAAATGGCCCATGGCTGAATGAATGCAACAAAACACATTGGAAATTAAACATGTTTTCTTTCTATCCACAGATGTCTAGTCTTTACAGTGAAGTTCTGGACAAGTTGGACAAAGCCAAGAAGAACCTCGTCACTGAAGAATAATCTTCCTGTTGTCAACAGTCTGGCGGTAACTGTGCACTTAGACATTTGTCAGAATGTTCAGTTTTTGGAGAATTCACTCTTAGATTAAGCACAAACACAAACTAACTCTAGATCACATGTGATCTAGATTTGTCAAAACTAGTGAAAATGGACACAAGTCTATAAAAATTACAAGATAGATCCAGGGTGGACCTGGACTAGATCAGATTTTCATTGTCTTAAAGCCATAGACAAGGTCTTCACTATTGAAGGTCTTATGGTTGTAGAGCGATAGGCCACAAGAGGGCAGTGGAACCCACTGTGGTCAGAGGACAACTATGACGGACCACAGAATTATAAAAACAAATAAGACAGACCTATTTCTACTAAAATATTTCTTGAAAGAAAATGCATTTTTCTTGAGGATTCACTAATGTCTCTGTCCTGTTCTATATACAGTCTATGATAAACCAGCTTCAGTTTCTGAACAGTTACTGTATGTTTGATGTACTGGTCCAGTTTTGGAATTTCAATTTAAAATCCAAATCCAATATAGATTGACATTAACATCAGTCATTTATTTCTGGTTTTTCATCTGTTTGTTCAATTACTGCTCTGGAATCAGTGAGTCAGTCCTCACTTTTAAAGAAAGGGGGAAAGAAAGGAAGGAAAGCAAACTTCTTGTCATTGTAACATTGTGATTCACCACTAAATTCAACCTCTGCATTTAATCTGTCACCAAAGTGAACAGTAGGCAGCTTTGATCCCCGGGAGCAGTGAGTGGGGACAGGGACTCAATGGACCTCAGTTGTAACCTGGCAGTTGGTGGTTTTGAACTGGAAACCCGCCGAACCCCAGTCCGGTTCCTTAACCACTAGGCCCCACCACTGCCCCTAGAACCCCCTTTCAAAGTAAGGACACTTTTCACAGTCAGTTCAGTTAGAATAACAAGGACATGAAAATCATAACTGAGTCACATATTTTATTTTCAAACAAATAAACTCTCGTCAAGTCGGAAAATAAAGCCCAAACAAAAGTTAGCAGGACCGTTCCCTCATGACTAGGACAGGGGGAAGACCACCTGATGGGCTGAACCACCTGCAGCGACAGGAAGGGAACTACTGTACAATCGAAGGGTTCATGTTCGCAAGCACTTACTGCACAGATTGCGCCATAAACATAAACATCACCCAGAAGTACAAACAAGAACCCTGACACCCCTCCTCCCAACTGCCCCCCAAAAAAAGAAAAAGCATATATCTCATAGTTTCTCTCAGCAGAACAAAGACCCTCGTCACTTATACACACAGTCATTCAGCGTCCATCTTATTATACACCACCACCTCAGTAGAAAGAGGAAAATGAAAAAACGTCTTTGGGTTTGGACATGGCTGACCGAGGGATGGAACTACACACATTGTTAACAGTCAGCTCAGGTTTGTTGAACGAAAAACTAAAACCAGAGATGGACCGATTCATCAGTTAGTGATCAATGCCCGGTTCCTGTGGTATGGAGGAAGCTCCTGTCTGGATCTTTTTCCATAATTTTATAATATATAAGACCAGACACATTCCACAAGAAACCACGTATAGACAGGCCATATGTGAGGGATTTCCATTCTCCCACTGTGCTCTGCGTCCCAGGAGGTTTCTTCTTGAAGACCAATACCACGGATACAGCACATTTGTATGGAAATCAAGTCTGGAAAGAATATCTCTTCATTTACTTACCTGATATTTGTGGTCTATATAAAAATGTTAGTCCCAGTTTGATTCACACATGCATAACGCACAGGTGAGGGGTGGAGGGGTTTGCGTGGAGGTGGGAGGGGCTTATATACAGCTACCACACCCTTTGAAACAGTCAAACTGCACACAGTTTAGAAATGGCTCTGTTCCCTTCATTTTTTTTTCCCTGAACTCTTGTTTTTTGACACAGGTTAATGATGAGAGCTGGTTTCGCGGTGGTGATTTGCGGGTGGGGGCGGGGCTGCAGGTACTGGTGGAGGTGTTTTGTCTGTGATTGGAAGAGAGTGAGAGGGAGATGCAGAGGTCGAGGTGACCACTTCTGGCTTAATTCCTGGATCTCCAGAAGTAACAAATCATCTTGTGCTCTTTGTAATCACCTCAGCAGGAAATGCAAAAAGACTTGATATCAGAGGCCAGTTTTTTTCCTCCTTCAATACCCAACTCTGCCAGGTGGAGGTGGCAGAGTTGGTCATTTCTGCCCACTCAAGGGTGGGGACACGCCAATTGAGGCCACTGACAGCCTGGGAAACACTGACTAATGGGCATGGAGTTAAAGTAGAGATGGTCTGTGTTATGGTAGAACATATAATGAATATGGCTGTTGCGTAAATATCAATTATTTCATTAATGGTAATAAATCTGTCCCACATAAACAACCCAAGTCAATGGACCACACATGGATGGAGGGAGCATCTGTTGAACCAGTGGACCTTCTGGTTAGGCTGTTTGACTGGTCACCACTGCACTGCTTTGGTCAAAGACTTCTCCAATAAACCAGTCAAGGTTAAATACTTCATACACTTTGAAATATCTTGTACTGTTGCCATAGTTTAGGGTTAGAGGCTCTCAACTTGTAGGTTGTGCACCACTGATGGTAGCTGGGTTCTCTGTTGGGGAGTCACTAATGGAGTGGATTACAGATTCCTACCTGCTCTGTGTATATATATATATTTTTTATTTATATTTAAGTGCCAGTTTAGTGCTACTCAATTGATCAGTGTGTCTTTGGCTGAGGTTTAATGAAATCTTCCTAAGAGGAATAAACTTCTTGTACACGATAGTATTTCAAGGTCAGCTGGACTGGTAGAATTTTTTCTGAACAACAAGGTTGTGGGGAGACCAGGGGTTTATATACTTGTGTTTATATACCTATGTAGCTGTGTCAGTGTTGTCTATGCAGATGACTTTAGAGAGAGATCCTTTTTAAAGGTGATATGTAGTTTAAAAACAAGAGTACTACGTCATGGAGTGTAGTTGTCATACCTGATCTAGTAATGTGGTTTTACTCTCATTTGGTTCACGGCAAAACAGTTATAGTTCTGGCATGACTGGCTCTAACTGATTATTTACAGTTGAATGTTTGTCAGCGTTTGTTCCTTATTTGGTGAGTTTTGACTGCGTTGACTAGTATCACATCACACTCCAGAAAATCCAGGGTTCCCTTTTAGTCAATGACCAAGGTGATCTGCAGCTGGGGACACACTACACAATTCTCACAATCTTCACACAAAACGTAACAGTGTGGTCTCAGCAGAATTTTGTAGGATGACTGAAAGATGGTAAAGCAAAAAAATGAATAAGGGAGATCAGCAGCTGTGGTGTCCTAGCGGTTAAAAGAAAGCGTTCTTGGGTCCACAAGGGCAAAGGTTCTATTCCACAAGCTGGCAGGTTGCCATTGAGGTGCTCTGAAAATAGCATCATCCCCACCCACATACCTTCCAGTGGGTTTAACACCCACTGAAAGGCTCGCTGCATGGTTCTGTGTGATTCGGGTGGCGGTTGTGGAGACTGCTGCCCCTGAGACCCAGTAACAGATAAGCAGATGTATATGAATGAATTTCAGTGAAGTCATCTAAAGGCCAAGTGGACGCAGTGATAGCAATGACCCTCCTGCTTGGCTTAAAGCCTCTTCCTTAATTCCTGGGCTCAAGGATTGCATTTCATCTCTGCATTCGCTGTTTTGAAATCTCACTCTACTCTCTTGCTTACGCTTCTCTGTGTGTGACATCCTCACTTTTTTTCATTGGCAGTTGGCAACATGTTTGCAGTGGGGGTCAGTCATCAGTCCACCTGACCAACTCAGTCTGTTCTGCTCACGCATTTTGCAGACAATTCTGTGGTGCAAACATTGGTCAACTGGGAATTTGGGGTAAAGCTTTGCCAAACCTATTGTATTGTGTCCTCAGCTTGACATTGTCTAAAGCAGGGGTCTCAAACTCAAATAAGTTGAGGGCCACCACCCACACTATCATTTCACCAAAGGGCTGTTTCAGCTTTCAGTGTTCAATACAAAAGAAAAAAAAAATCAGTTTCCAATAGATTATGTGTAATACAACACTGGACCAGAAGGAGGCCGTGGGTCAGGGTTTTGAGAATTACCATACATCTATAATGTATTATTATAAATTCAACTTTCACATCAAGGTGGGGGCCGCAAAATATCCTTCCCGGCGGCAAATGGCCCACGAGCTGCGAGTTTGAGACCCCTGGTCTAAAACCATTCTATATACCTAAGCCTTAAAGATCTCCACAAATTATGAAGACACCCTCAGTGATAGCATATCAAGAACCCAAATCTCAGATTCCTGAGTTGTTCTAACTTCTCCTCAGTCTCACAAATGAGTTAAACACCTGCCACCAAATGATTGATTTACAGAAACGGTTTAATCAAACCCAACTTTAGTGTTATTCTTTGAAAGTGGGACATGGGGACAATCCAAAAAACAGGTTATATCCACTCTTTAATTGTTAGGACATCCAATACAATTATTGTCTTGTTCTACCCGTTTTTAAGGCCACCACCATGGCGGCAGATAGGACAGTACCATGTGACCATTCAATCAGAAGAGAGTCCACTTGGAAGGCAGAGAGTGTAATAGGCTGATCTGCTGCTCAACGTGAGCTAGGAGGCGCTGTGGCTGCCCAAACTGTAATCAAATGGCCAAATTTCTCTTTTGAATTACACAGTAAACAGAGGTTGGAGTAGGCGGGGGAGAAAAAGAGACTTGGTTTCATCTATTGCACTCGAGTCAGGGCCTCCAGGGCGGCAGGAGGACACAAAAAGTTGAGAAAAAAAAAAAACACGAGGGGAGTTTCCTCTCTTTTCCCTTCTTAACTGTGTGTCCTCCCTCACAGATGACAGGTAGTCACAAAACAGAATTTGTATTTGATGTAAGGCAGTTTGGTGTTTTTGCAGAGAGCCCAGTTACACCTCTCTACCCCCGTCCTCTTACACAGAGCAGCTAAAAACCACGAGCAAAACAAAACAAAATCCCACAAATAAAGGAAAAGAAAAGAAAAATCTAACAGCCCTCCAAATTGACAATTCTAGTGAAGTGTAAAATGAGTAGTTTCTTTTTAATATGTAGTAAAATCTCAGTTAAGATTTTTTTTTCTCATTTATCTCGTGATTTTCTTTTATAATATAAATGTAGAGATTCACAACACGTCTTCCTCTTCGTCTGCCTCCATAGATGTCTGTTATCAGCTGCAGCACAGACAACTGGCAGACGACCTTACAGCGAGCTGGTTAGTGATGAATACATCACCAGTTTGTAGGCTCCTCCTCCTCCTCTTCTTCTTCCTCCTCTCAGTCACTATTGACCAGAGACCACTGTGTCAACAGTACCGTCAGCAGGGCTCATATTTATCCAGTCTTTTTTAGAAAGAAAAGTGAGTTGGTCTTCAACCTCTCATCCTGTTCAT
Organism: Paraplagusia blochii; assembly: GCA_016785265.1. Lineage (NCBI taxonomy): Eukaryota > Metazoa > Chordata > Actinopteri > Pleuronectiformes > Cynoglossidae > Paraplagusia > Paraplagusia blochii. The sequence continues at coordinate 174,904 of JAFBJS010005425.1, forward strand.
CCTCTTTAAATGTGATTCTGATGAACATTTACAAAGTGATTTTGTCTCTTGTTCCCCTGCGACTCCCCCCTCTCTCTCTCCAGGTCTGTAGTAAAACATTCTGATCTTCAGTCAGTCCCAGTCAACAAAAGGATTTATTCCTTTTTCCCTTTTGTTTTTTTTTTATTCACTTGACAAATTTCCTTTGGAATGGAGTTTCCAGTCTTGAATGGGTTTGTTGAGAAACTCATGCAGGGGATGGGGGTGTGTGTGCACAGTCACAGTAATGGTGATAAGACTTCTTTTTCATTTAGAGAGTAACATAATGATGACACTAAAACTTTGATATGAAACATATCTGCAAAAAGGAGTTGAGGGCAAGGGGGGAGGCGGGGCCTATATGGGTTAAGGACAGGTCTCTGGGAGGCGAGAGGGAAGTTCTGCAGCGACGCAGTGGCGAGGACGGCAGGGAGCTCAGAGCTTCTCTGAGGAGGGGATCCAGATGTAGGGACCAGACTGCTCCTCGATGATTAGCTTGATTTTGTTGTAGATCTCCTCTAGTGAGTCGCCCTGTACAATAGCTGCACACAAACACAGGCAGACAGACAGAAAGTCCATGTGAGAGAAACAGAGACTAAAAAAGTCATGTAGACCATTGGTCCCCAACCACTGGTTTGAGGACCGGTAACAGTCCATGGGTGAATTGGTGTCGAGCTGCAGAGAAATAATGTTTCTTTTGGCCCCATTTGGCTATTACCCATATCGACAAAAGAACTGAACAATAGGATGGCTAGGATTCCATTACTATTAATGCAATAATATTTGATTAGGAAATATTTTCTCAGTGAAGACAATGACAGTAAACTCAAAATGACACAAAGGCATTGATACAAGATTCTAACCTGCTAAACTGGTCTAGTAGGAGTAAATTATAGGCTGGGTGCACTTAGAAAATCCTTGTTGTACCCATGCACAGTAAATTTGGGTAGGAAAATTTTATAGGTAGGAAAATATTTCACAACACTGGAAATTTACTTTTAATATGGGGTATTTATCTGCCACGACTTTACTACTGATCTGTGAAAATAGTACGAGACATTTAACCGTCTGTGGCGCTAAAAAAGGTTGGGGAACATTGATGTAAAATGTAACATCAATACGGTGACACCGACCTGTGAAAAACTCTCCAAAGTCCTGCTCCAGCTTCACTGCTTTGTCGAAGATTTTATTTGCCTGTTCGTACGTCTGTCTCTTGTTCATCTCCCTAGAAAGAAAATATCTGAATAATTCAATCCCCCATATTCTACGTATTTGTTTGTATACGAAAGTTTGCACAGAGGTTAAAACCTACATCAAGGCTTCAATGGATTTTGGTTTGACAAAGATGGCGATTGGATAAAGTTGTGCTTGCTGCAGTCGTTTTATGGCGTTTCCAGAAACATCCAGGATGCAGTGTTTCCCCTGCTGACACACGGGAAGGTCCCATCACATACAATTTTATTTCAAATACTTAAAAGATCCAAAAATCCAAATTGCAGACACTGCCGCTTACCCTCTCGGCCACAGTTCTGACGGACAAGATGCTCGTCCCGTAGAGGTTCTCGTTGAACTGTCCTGCCTCGATGAATTTGTTGTCCTGAATGTCCTTCTCCATCTGCTCTCTCGAGGCCACGAAGTGATAGTCCTGACCGTCCATCTCGTTCTCTCGCCTCGGACGGGTCGTATCTGTAGAGAGACACAGACAGCTTCGTTAAAAAAAAAAATAACCCTGCTGCTTTATTTTAATGTGTTGATCTGCAACGAGTGTGTGTGTGTGTGAGTGTGAGAGAGTGAAACTGACGTGGTACACAGGAGCCAAACTTGTGAGGAAACTCTGAGATGAGGTCATCATTTATTCTGTCCTTCATTGGGCCCAGGATGATCACTGGCCTTGTGTAGTGGACTGTTGGAGACAGAGAAGATGTAATAATCAATTTTCTTTTTAGTTTAGAGACAGACTTCTGGACAACTGCCTTGTCTAAAAATAGAGAAGGAAGTTACTCACTTTCCTGTCGAATGACCGGCTCATAGGACAGTATAGTGTCTTCCTGTCCCTCTGTAATAACCACACAATTAGACAAGTTACTTTCCATTGAAGACCATTCAGAAGTAGGAGTTAGATTTAGCATCGGGACAAGGAATTAAATTAATTCCAGGCGTCATTTCACAATGAAATCTGCCATTGACAGTGTTAATCATCAATGTGTGCAGAGTAAAAACCAGACGGAGACTCACTTGAGCTGCTCTCGCTGTCACTGGTGTTAGATGTCAGGCATTCTGCAAAAGCACAAAACAGCCAGTTGCGCAAAGACCAAAAACAACAAAGAGCCACAATATACACAGTACAGTATTTTCCACCTTTTTTCTGCAACATGGGAAAAAAAGTAGGTGACTGATCACATCTATTCTAGGGTCAAGAGAGAATTAAGAAAAGCAGAAGTCTCTGCAGCCACAACCTCTCAATATTCAGGAAGTGGTGTTGGGTGAGAGTCTAAAGGAAATCAAGTGTTTCCTGTCACGGTTTCCTTAATGACCCAGGATTGTTTGGCATGTGTCACAGTGAGGGCTGTCCAAAGATTAAGGTTTGTAACGTGATTGATGACCGTGTAAAAACTTATTGTTAAACATATTTTTTGTGCTTTGCAGAAAGAGAAAAAACAATAGCAGCTCGACTGTCAGTGAAGATTCTCATTCATCCAAATGTTGACTAGTGAGCAACTGGACTGAGTACAGTACGCAGATGTAGGGGTTTCTCGCCTCAATTTATTCCTAACTAATCCAAATGATGGAATTAATCTGGAAAAATGCTTGGAAAAACATGTACATAACTTAGCTCATACATTTAGCTTTATAGAGTGGATTTTCAGTGTCCTAAACCTTCAGTGAAACCCTGAAGTTTCTCAACAGTCTTCATTGTGACAGAGTCCCTCATAATCCTGTCAGTTGACTTGACTGCCCTGCACTCAGTGAAGCTGATCGTGATGTCATCTAGACTTTAGAGCTGAAAGTTGAGTTCTTCACAAACACAGCTGGTGTTTGATGATCCAGGAGCTTTACTGAAGTGTGTATCGACTGTGTGTCAGACTAAGGGGTAAGTGGATGGCTGGTGCAATTATCAAATACACGCCCCACGTATTGATGTCCATGCATTAGAATCTAGACTTTAACAAAAAAATCTCATTAATATAAAAAAATAAATTGATAAAAGGTTTCATTTTTGGAAGCCCTGGTTTTAACACTGGAGGAGAAAAATTACTCAGTACAAGTATTACTCCAGGAGGCAACTGCTGAATAAGGGGGAATGGGAGAAAAATGTGTTTCTGCCCTTAAACATAGCATCACTCTGTGGTGATGCTCCGGAGACAAATCCATCCTGTGACTTTGTCTGACAAAACTGTTCTAAATGATACAGTCTCCCATGAGGCCTGGCGTCTCCCTCTGTGAATGTGAGAGTGTGTGGTTCAACTCCCTATCTGGGTCTGCGGTGACGGAGCGTTTCTGTCTGAGCTTAAGGGGACGTGACGCTGCTGGACACAGTAGGACCGCACACTTACTCAAACTCTTTGATCCATAAAAGTCATCGCTTAACCCTGGGAAGTCCTAGGTGTCCCGACAGGTGACAGCAGAGACCAAGAGAGGAGAGAGAGAGAGAGAGAGCAAAGAAGAGGAAGAGGAGGAAGAAGAAGAGGTTAGTGACAGTCAGGACAGAGAGGGAGAGGAGTGCAGTGCACTGTGCTCACCAGGCCTTCAACACTGGGTTCTGTGCTCAACTCATTAGGCCTTAAGGTCAGCCTTTTTCCCCCAATCCTATTAAAACAGTATTTTGACCCAGTGGTCCCCAACCACTGGGCCGGGGACCGGTACCGGTCCGTGGGTGAATTGGTGCAAGTATGCAGAAAAATAATGTCTCTTTTTGGCCCCATCTGTCTATTACTTCCACTTGATCCATCAATAGAATGACTAGGATTCCATCATCAATAATGCAACTATATTTGATCAGGAAATATTTTCTCAGTAAAGACAACAATAAACTCAAAATGACACAGAGTCATTGATGGTAGCAGAAAGTTATCAGCTGGGTGTACTAGAGAAATCATTGTTGTGCCCAGGAACAGTTAATTCGGGTAGGAAGATTTTATAGGTAGGAAAATATTTCAGAACTTATTTATTGTAATTTTCTCTTAATTTTGTTAAGAGGTCTCTGTCAAAACTTAACGACCGGTCCATGAAAAAAGTACGAGACATTCAACTGGTCTGTGACACAAAAAGGTTGGGGAACATTGTTTTGACCATTCACTGTTGGGACTTGGGTCCACTTGTGGGTCAGTGACGAAGGCTGGTTATGAGAGGAGCTCAAACGGTGTTAGAAGGCCTGTGTGTTAGTGCAGCACACACACATGCACGCGGTCAGACTCCTCTGGGCCCACAGACACCTCAGAGAGAAGCCCACCTGAGGGGGCATCTCTCTGGGACAGCGAGATGGGGATGAGTGTGGTGATGAAGCACACTCATCCCTGGAGGTGGAATAGATGAAAAAACAGAGACAGAAGTCAAGCATGGAGGGGAAAAGATGGAGGAAAAAAAAAAACCCAAACAGCCCCAGGATCACACAGCTGATACTCACGTTCAGACTCCACCAAGTCCTGCACAATATTCTCCTTGCTCTTGTAAAACGGGAACTTGCGTGAGAGGTTGAAGCTTTTTTTGCGCTTTACTTTGACTGGCTGCACGTGTAGGTGAGAGTGGGGGACGGTGGGGCGATGAGAGGGTGAGAACAAAAAAACAGAATGGGTTTCAATGAGGGTATCGAATAAGCATGCAAAACAACGTAAACGAAACGACAACCAGACGATGTGTGTTGTATCATGAACAGAGGAGAAGCAGGTGATGGTGGAGGTGGTGGAGCACAAGAGCAACATCTACGTGGACATTTTTTTTTTCCAGATGAATGAGGAGTTTACAGCTGAGTCACATTCAAGTGCTGACATCTCGTTCGAGCAGAGGAGGTGCGAGAAACCTCTCCTCTCCTACAGCTCCTCTGTAACATATACAGTAACACGAGTGGCTCTGTGTGCTGGTTTCAGGGGTGCAGCTGCTGGACTCCACTCCCCCACACAGAGAGGGTGGGCGGAGGTGGAGGTAGGGGCGGTGGACTGTCTCTCCCTGGGAGTCCAGCAGCAGTGGTGAAAAGTCTCTGTGGCACCAGAGCAGCAGCAGCAGCTGCCCTGCTCCACTTACCCTGTTGGACTCGATCATGCCTGTCCTGGCGTGGAACTTGACTGTTTTTAACCTTGCTCGCTCTTTCTTCTCCACTCTGAAGTAAAAGAACAACAAAACATTTAGGAAGGATGTGACTATTAAGTACATGTGAAATTCTTCCCGCCACTAAAAGAAGAGAAAACACCCAGAGACCTCTTCTTGCTTGGAATGACCCCGATCTGCTCGCTCTCTCCATGCGGTGTGACCAGCCTGGCCTGCCACCACTCATCATCTGATGCGTTGATGACGTGGAGAATGTCGCCGTACGAGAAGCTCAGGCCTTGGCTGGGCAGGCAGCTGTCCCTCGTCCGATCGTAGTCAAACAAAGCTCTACAAAGACAAAGACTTTGGTTACACGTCTGGACGTCTGTCGAGATGCAGTGCGCGCACGTGTGTATGCGTGTAGAGATTGCACGCGGAGATCAAATGACTGCTTCCTGTAGGGATTTAAATTTCAGGTATTAACACACAGTGATAAAAAACAAGTGACACTGCTGCCTCGTATACACAGTTATGTCCCAGGTCTGACTATACTTTTTAGTCTACAAGACAAACAAAAGTTTTTGAAATCTGTCAAATTTTTGTGTGAAATTTAGTGCGACTTTAGTAAGCTACAATGCTGCACCGCTTGATGTTTTGTCAGTGCATTGCAGCTACTTTAGTCACGAGCATCCCAGAGTAATACTGTGTGATACTGTGGGTAGTAATACATACTGGACGCCAATGTAGTGTTACATCTGTGTACAAAGGAACCCAGAACGATCAAGTTGGTTGATGTTTCTCAGCTGTTCAGTGGTGATTCTGTCCTTGAGTTTGAAATTTGCTTTGTAAAAAGTCTCTTCGTGATGGAAGTGATCATGGTTGATGGAGACATCGTGCTATAGTTAGGCAACTGAAGTTGAAGAATTTCATGGATTTGTGGAAAAGGTGTGAGTTAAATTTAGCTTGGTGTATATTTAAATATTTTATTTTTATTGATACAGTTTGGACATGTTCAGAGGAGGGACAGTGGATACACTGGTAGAAGAATGATCCTAGAGATGGAGCTACCAGGTAGGAGACAAAGAGGAGATTGATGGATGCAGTGAGGGAGGACATGGAGGTAGTTGGAGTCAGAGTAGAAGATACAGAGGACAGGGTGAGATGGAAAATGTTGACTTGTTGTGACGACCCCTGCAAAAAGGGACAAGTTGAAAGGCAAAGAAGACGTGTATCAAATTATTTGTGTTGCTTAAATCGCCTTCATATTGCAGTACACATTATGGTCCAAAAAATATGTTGTGTGAGCACCAAACACACACACAATGACGTAAGCAGCAAATTTTCTCACTTCTTCCTCTATCCCAGCATAGATGTTTCTATTTGACCTTTTTTCAGTTACTGCCACATACTTTCCACTAAAGACGCGGAAGCATCCTGTTGGCAGTGAATGCGTCACTCTCTCTCTCTCGTCAAGATATTAATACCTGCTTTACTGGCTTAACTTTCTTTGACCTACAAGCCTATATCTTTAGGCCACTACAATAATCCAGGAGACAAAAATGAAGAGAGACTAATTATTTTTTTTGCTTCTGTCCCACTAGTAAAAACCTCATCCAACAAGAGAAGCCTTATTATTTACCTGTTATTATAGGTGATTGTCCTGGGTGTTTAACAGAGAGTCAGATCAAACATATGCATGTTATTTTTTTTGTTTGTATTTTTCTGAGTGCACCTTAGTGATTGAACGCCTCCACATTCCTAAAGCTGGGCAGGGAGTGCACAACGGCTCCCGCTCCTGCCGGCTAACTAGCTTTTCCGACATAACTATAGGCTTAGTCACCGCATGCGTGCACAAGCACAACGCACAAACATAAGTAGGCTCTACATACCTGAGTGGGGCCAGTCTATAAGAAGCAGGAGTCAGACTGGTTATTACCCCTGACTGTAGCATGTGCTCAGTCACATACCTGCCTCTGTTCTCTTGATAAATCAGCCGAGGGTTCAGCGCCGCTGAATCAATCTACTAATGCAGCCATTAGGCTCAGGTTAAGTGGAGCGCATTACAGCATCAGCAGAAAAATACGGACGCATTTGGACCGCGGTGCGTTACATCACAGAGTCCTTCTACCTCGACCCCGCGTGTGTGTCCTATTGTGTTTGCGTGAGCGCGTGCCGTCGGACGAGGCTCGTTTTAATTCCCAAATAAGCCTCCGTCCATTTTGGCAACCTGTCATCACACAGGTCACTTCAACAGACACGTACGTCAATCTGCATTAGAGAAAGTGGACTCAATGTCATGCAGGTCATAAAGACGACAACAGCAAATACCTGTCCATCAGTTTATTGACTGAGATGGACACAGTCCACCTAATGTCCCGGAGTAAGAGCATGTTACAAAAATATGTTTTTGATCAAAGATGTTGTCAAAGAGAAAAGTCATCATCATTTATTTGAAGGCAGATTAGTGTTGTATTTCTAAAGAAGTTGACTTAGTGACTACGTAGCCAGGGTGTGTGTATGTGTGTGTTCTCCAGCTTTTACCTGACGTAGAGAGAGCGTTTCTCACTGGTGCGCAGGGAGCCGGATCCTGAGCTCATACTGCTGTTCATCATCTGCTCCCTCAGGTCGTGAATCTTGGACTCAAAGCGACTGTACTCTGCAATTAACAAAGAAGAGAGCAAAGTTTTGACAACGGTACCAAAAGACTAAAAATAAGAACAGGCGTTTGATGACAGAAAGGTGTAGCTAAATGGTCCCCAACCACTGGGCCGGCGGCCAGTAGCGGTCCAAGGGTGAGTTGGTGCCGTGCCGCAGAGAAATAATGTTTTCTTTTGGCTCCATCTGTGTCTATTACTTACTTATTACATATCAATCAATGAACTGACCAATAGAATGGCTAGGATTCCATCATCAATAATGCAACTATATTTGATTAGGGAATATTTTCTCAGTGAAGACAATAAACTCTAAATGGTCATTGATGCAAATTCTAACTTTTTATACAGGTCTGGCAGCAGAAAGTTATAGACTGTGTGCGTTTGAGAAATCCTAATTTTCGTTAATTTGGGTAGGAAGATTTTATAGGTAGGAAATTTCATTTTATTAAGGGGTATTTGTCTGCCACAACCTAACAACCAATCCGTGAAAATGGTATTAGACAATTAACCGGTCTGTGGTGCAAAAAAGGTTGGAGAACACTGGTGTAGAGGACACACACCCTTGTGCTTTAGAGAGACAAAAGAAACGACAGGTTAAAGTCTTTCTCTGGAAGTGGGGCTGCCATCTAAAAAAAATCATACTGAGAATGTAGGAGGCTAAGGAGTCAGTGAATCTTTAGGTTGATTAATCACCTCAGGAACATATGGTTTATCACAGATCTGCCTCACACGACCACTAATGTCTCATGTCAGCTAATTAATTACACAGATTAATTAAGTTCAACATGGGCTCTTTAGTGTTCTAAAAAAAAAGAAAGAGAAAAAAAGGAAGGCCTCCAATGCCTGACCATTTGTCATGGGCTGTGTAATGCCCGTTGCCGCTCAGCAACGAGGGGGGATGATGTATGAATCTACCTGGACGCCCTCATTAAGAACACTCTCATTAGGCCGTTGTGTGCAGCGTGGCCTGTGTCTGGGCTCTGGGACCGGGCTGGGCCACCATAGTGCACACGGTTAAATCAACAACATGGCAGAGGCAGGTAGGAAAACAAGTCGTCAATGTGATTAAAGACAAAGATGAGACAAAGCATTTCGAATCATTTTTGGCATCTGCTAAAAGAAACTACGTCAATACGCCGTCTCAACAATTGAAGGGCTGAATATGTCATATTGTTCTACCAATCCAGGTGATGCTATAAACATAGTTAGCAGCTCTAAACTCTGAAATGTGTGTGTTCAAACTTCATTTTTGTCTTGTACAAGTTCACTACTATTCAAAGGTAGTGACTAGTAATCCGGCCCACAGAACTTGTTGTCGTGCTGTGACTGCATTTCTGCTTTTTCAGTGCAATGCTCATGTTTTCCTTATAGAGAAGGCTAAATGCTTTTTAGCATTTAACTCTTTATGTATAAGGTTTATATATTTTTTAGTTCACATGAAGGTATATCTGTTCCTATCAGATATGGTACATGGATGTGGCCCACAAGTCAAAAGGTTTGGCCAGGCCTGGTATAGAGTATAGAGTATAGTATAAGTTATCTATATAGTAAAAAAAGTACCTTTCTTTCAAGAATAAAGTGACCCCAAACTTTTCAACAGTTGTGTATTTATATACATTTTTTGCAAGTAACTAACCTGGCCAACAGTAGCAAATGTGCAGAGTGCACAAGAATGAATGAAACCTCACAATTCAGTCTCCATTATGATTGTGACACTTTTTGTCGGGCAAAAACAATACGTTTTTTTTTAAATATAATCACAGCTCCACCTCTTTATCAGTCCTGGTTTCTTTTTCCTATAGAAACGTTGACTGCAATTTAGAAAGATTACTTAGCCTTGAGGTTTAGCTAGGCTAAGCAAATAACCTCTTCTGTGGGTTTTATACAGCAGCTCTTCAACCTTTGCAGTTGCTATAGCAGCACAGATAAATATTTTTACCAAAAAAATTCTGGAAAACTCGAAAAACAAAACCAAACAGATCATTAAATACAGCACAACTACTTCTGTGCCATATAAAAACCAAGGGAATTTTACATCATTGAGTTTTTCTAACATTTCTCTAACAACTTGCACCAAAATAATGTGATTCACATTGTCGCTCAAAAACTGCTAAGCTTCAAACCAGCTTAGAAATGACAGTTACTACTGGTGAATGTGTCACAGTCTTCTTCTAGATACAGTATATCGTTTTCCGTGCTATGCCTGAAGCCTCATGGTTTAATCATTCCTTGTTGACTGAACTTCCTGCAACGTGAACAGGAGATCAAAGTCCAGATACAGTCAAACAGGCCAAGTAACCTTCAAAGACAAATAGCTCTTCCCACGCAAAATAATCTAACACATGTTATCACCAGATCCTGAAAAATATCGGACAGGTGCAAAAACAGGCGTCCAGAGGTTTCGACTCAGCTGCAGGACAATTTCCTGGGGAATTCAAAGCAAAGTGAGAAGTCAGCTCAGGTCCTCCACCCATGTCACACCTTAAAGGGTTAACAATACAACATAATGGTGGTGTAAGGTGAGGTAACCAGACACCTTCCGACTGTCTGCAACCCGGAGCAACATGCTGGTGAAAACAGCGGCAACAGTTGAGCAAACGACCTTTGAGAATAGTCTACTGGCTCCCACAGCCCCAGCAGAGGGACGGGAAAGCAGTTCTGATGAACAGGTTCTTGATTCGACCAAACTGAGGAGCAGACTGTGGGCTGTGTTCATGAGACAAAGAACTGTGTAGCACAGGTGTAGAAACAAATGCTGGTTCACATTCCTAATGTCCAAAAGGAGTGTGTGGACATTCAAGAGGAGCAGGAAAAACACTCCCAACTCTGCGGTTAATTACAGCCGCACCTTATGGACATTAGTGATATCGGAATACAAGAAACTGCATTTCAGCCACCAGACGGAGTTGAAAGATATTTTGTTCCTCAACTGAGGAACTGAGGTCTAGAGGAGTAGAATAACTAGAGTTCCCTCTGACCTCAACCAGAAACTGTTAAAGTTCTTCAGTTGAGGAATGAAACATCTTTCAACTCTAAGAAGTCCATTTGCTGACAACTAAACCCTTTTTCGACAGGTGAGTTCTTTACCCACTAAAGAGATACTGACACACCACACCATCACTACAACTGGCCACCATCAAATGTTCTGGCACACATTAATTTGTTGAACTGTATCACAGAAATTGAACAATCCCACTACATAGAAGCCAATCAACCAAGACTAGACGTACAACAGCATCAACAATTCCTTCAACATTAATGTTTCAAATCTCATCCCCACGTCTGAGTGACACACGGATAAAGAAAGCAAATGGCTGAATGACATCAGTATATTACAGGTCCCTCCGGTTAAAAATAAAATATCCTACTGGAGACATGGTCACGCTACTGATTATTTCACTCAACCCTTTTGGCCTAGCACTGCAGGGAGTACATTCACATTAATTAGTAACAATTATCTATAGCTGGAAGTGTATCGTTCCATTGCAGAGATATGGTGTGAGTCCACACACTCATAGATAAATTTATCCTCACAACAAGACTGTGAAAATTGTTTCATTATAACCTGGTGGTTAATCTGACAGAGAGTGAGGGGGGAACGAGGCCTCTCTCACTCCTCTACCCTGAATACCTTCCTCCACAGTGAACAACTTTTGTGAATGGGTACAATGGTGAAGAACACATCAATAAAGAGGGAATATCAAACCAGGTCAGGAGGTGTGAAAATACACAAGACATATGAAGAAAGTCATTATCGGCATTAGGACAGACAGGCACATCTATGATCTGATCAGGTGACTTATTGCTAATATTATAGTAAACAGGAAAGGGATCGATCAAAAATACCAACACTTGTGGAAAGGTACAAAGCTTTGGTTTAATGCGCTGGAGGGCCCCTATATTTAGAAATGACCCACAGGAAGAACAGACCGCTAATAGAAATCTGGACTATTCTACATCGCACTCCCACTGCGTGCCCTCATTAGTCATGGAGCGTCTTTTTATTCTGGTGGGGGACGTTGCTCTTCATTTCACCAACTTATTCAACACAGTGGGTACACAGTCGGTATACGAGGCTGTGTTCTGTTGTCAGGAATAGATGCACCAGCAGCAGCAAAGTGAAGTCCCCCGATGACCTCTCCAAATGTCTGTAATGCACTGCCAGGTTTGATGTGGTATAAGTGGTGTTAACATTTCCTCTGTAGCCCTCCCCACCATTTCCTTAATACCAAGATTTGTGGTCATTACACAGTGCGATAATCGCGAAGGCCACAATGTGAATGCATCTCCTGCTGTAAAGATCTCAGCTAAACCACCCAAGGATCTGTTGATGTTTCATCCAGCCATAAAGTTCCATTAGTTTTCGTAGTATTCCTCATCACCGAATCCTCAGAGATCTGTGGTCGTCATGGTCTGAGCTCCTTTGAGGACACTGTCTGACGTTAACTTCCCTCGTCAGGTTCATTCACCTGAACCAGGCTTATGGGCAACAACAGTGCAACCTCTAAACTTCAATCTAAACAAATGATGGGTTGTTGGCCGCTGGTCGTCGGGAGATTTACAGTTAGCAGATGGAGATCACAGGGTCAGAGGGAATACAGGAAGTCAATCATTTGCCAGTCCTTGTGTGTTTAGAGAACTTTAGCAATTTACACAAACAGATGAGTGTCCTCAGCCAAGTTACAATGAGGGAGCAGCGTTGAGAGCAGTATTTGGTGTGGAAAACAAAGGTTTCCTTTAACCCCGGTCATCATTATTCAACACGCTGACCGAGCGGTCCATGCACGCCAGATGACATTAACTCTCATAGACAAGAATGAACCCTTGTACTCGGCATTTCTGTAGCAGAGGGAAAGACCTGTGGCACACTATAGTCACATGTAATCATAGCCCGTGTTTGTGTTAAGGTGAGTTGCATGACAACTGATCCTAGCCAATCATGTTCCAGTCGTATTTCAATGACCTTGAATTAAAACCGGACACAAGGGGCTCACGTATTATTAAAATAAAATAAAAAAAAAAAGAATAGAGCATGCTACGACTTATGCCCCTATACATTCCTGTCATAGTACGGCCTGAAAACCCTGCCTTGATCTAAAGCTTACAATATCCTTCCTTTTGTTGTTACAGCATACCTTCATTCTGTGAGAGTATATATGAACACAGAGGAGCAGACAAAACAACGGCCAAAGTTGTCTTATCTTGTTCCATGTTGTGAGAATAACAACCAATCCAGAAACTTTGTATTAAAGTTGTTAATGATTAGTACTTGAATTTGGTTTTTGTTGGTATTATAATTTGGCTTTCATTTCATGACCTGGAATAACTCAAGTTTTCAAGAGCCAACTTCTGTAACATTATCAAATAAAGTAATTCCTAACTAGCAGATCTCAGAGTCATCTTTGACGGCCAATTAAAACCCCAAATTTGACAATAACACAAGGACCTGCACTACTCAATGATTTCCTTCATTCATTATTTTGTATCTTATTTGCGCCATAGACCAGTTAAAGTCAGCCAATTTTGTTCACGGACTGGTCTTTGAGGTGTAGGGGATAAATACTACTAATGAAAATTAAACATCTGGCATTAACTTATAATAATCAATGTGTATCAATAATGTATGCTACTTTAATGACAAACATTTGTCTTTTAATGCAAACTCTTCACCTCTAAGAGGCGAAGGAGTTATTAAGGGAAGAGCGACTACGGTGTGGACGTCCTCAATCAGACAGAGATTGCCTATGCTGTGATAGGCGGCACAACATACTGGACTTGGCCTGGATACACAAATGAAGGGATCATTTTTCAAAATAAAACACTGTTTAGCATCATATAAAAAATAAAATACAAATTGAGTAAGTTGAGCATTATATCTCTGCGACCTGGTACTAATTGTCTCACGGACTGGTACCAAGTGATCTAAAGGAATACAAGCTATTTCAAATTCAAAGTTATATAAACAGACTTATTTATTGGAAGCAGTCAAAAAACTTGTGATTTACTATAGAGTTTCAATGACATAACAGTACTACTGTAAGCAGATATAGGTAGGCTCGTAAACTGCAGGTTCCTCACTTCATTTACATTTACTCCAGGAAACACAGATATTGTCACAGTAGCTGACATTCAGGACACTATGAAACCCCCAGCAGTAGCAGCGAGGTTGACACACACCTGTTTGACCACACCTCTGTGTCACAGCTCCAAGGTTTAGGTTACATAAGGAACACTATAGTCGTTCACTGTTCCTGAACGAACCCTGCTCCAAATACCCGAGACTCACTTATATACAGTAGACGTGAAAATACACCCGGTCACAGTCCAGGTATCGGTATCGAGTGCAACCAGAGTGAGGAGTGAAGTTTTCGAAGCCTGTCATTTATAAGGTTATATTTTACATTAACCCCACGGCTGGTTAAACAGGTAACTGGAAGACCAAAACTATGTTGAGTGTTAATTTTAGCTGCGGTATCGAGAGAAACAGTGGCTCCGATCCGGTTCACCACCTATAAGTTGAACAGCAGGTTACAGCTAACAGTGACACCGAGCTAATTTGGTATGAAGTGAATATAAATACACGGTTCCAACGGAGTGACTTTTTACCACCGTCCCCCCCGCGACGTCCGTCCCTTCCTTATCTCACCTGAATGTATGATAGTGCGGTTACTGTGTCTCTGAGACGACCGGTAGTTTCTTCATCCAGCAATTAGGAAGTTCATGCGGCTCCTGCACTGCTGCTGCTCCTGTTGTATTCCAGCCCATCCCCCATACACGGACTCCCAGTCCCTCACCACAAGTTTCTCGCTTTCCTTCTTCACTATCAGGACTTTTCCCCCAAAAAAAGAAGAAAAAAACCCGTTCCGTTGTCGTTGTAATGGAAATGGAGCTCGTATTTTTCCGCCTTAGTGTCCTCTTTCCATGGCCGCCCACAGACGGGGTTATTACAGACAGACTGGGGCAGTAGGGGCAGGGAGTTTTGAACGGAGGAGGAAGACAACAGCGGTTCGTTTGCCCGCCTTAGAGCGGCTTTTACAGTCAGCTCCACACTGCAGCTTAGGAACACAAGGACCGCCCCTCAACCTGAATACTTCCTGCTCGCAGCCAATCAGCGGCGCAGTCCTCGTTTTCTCCAACCACAGGCTGTCACGCACCCTCCACCAACAGGTAGATCGGTTTCAATGCACCATTAGGAAATGGAATAATGACAAGCACACAGGCGTTCGAAAGGGTTTTGCGGGCGGCCCCCCGCCCCGCCCCCGGGAACTACACAGACCAACAGTAACTGCCGTGGACTTGTGAAGGGTCTTAGTCCGGACCTAGTCACTCTTGTGCAGCGTGGAATGGTAGTGGTGGTGGGTGGTGGTGCGGTTGTGGGCAAATCAACAGGATTTGTTACATGTTTGATTTTCACATGATCGATTGTGAGGTAGTCGGGAGGCGTTAATCACTTGTCAGAACCCTGTGTACTCAATCAGAACGACTAAAAAATCCTGGCAAGATTGCACAGTGTAAACTGGCCCTAAGGTGATGATTTTTTTAAAACATTTTCCAACTATTAAACCACAACAGACCCTGAATTCTGAGTTTCTCAACTCATAATATGCTAAGGTTCATAAGCTGACAAACATAAGATGATTTCAGCTCAGATAAGAAGGTAAACAAGTGTTGCATGGACGTAGCCGGCTGAAGGAAAATACACCCAAGACAACCCTAAGTACCTTGGCTCAATTATTATTCATGAGATGAAAAAGAATCCCAAAACACATATGATTACATCCAACTAAATGTCTGCAAAATGATTTTGCAGATGTAGGAGTTTTCCTCACAAGTGGCTGCTCTGAAAAATAGCAGGAAAAAAATACCACAAAAGAGACTTCTATCTGACCAAAGCTTCAGGCAACTGATTACATTCACTAGCATCTTGAAAAGATGATGTTTAATAAAAGAAATATTCAGCAAAACCACTTTGTGTTTTTGGTAAGTTAGTATAATAGGTTTGTGGGTTTCAAACCTTTAATGTGATTATATACTGGTTTCCTTGTTTCTTTTCCATATTAAAAATAAATGCTTGTGGTTTTTGACAAAAAACAGGAGATTTGAGGACACGGTCATGTGGCAGTCGGCCTAAACTGGCAGAAACTACTTCCAGGGAAGTGAAACTTTAAACTTAAATTATTTGATTATAATATATTTGTGTAATTCTAGTTTTCAGCACTGAGTTTGCCAGTCTTTTTGTGACACATAAACAAGGATATGTATGAGTGATTTACCAGAGCTAACTTAGTTGATGGTTAACCACTCTCATTGTCTGTTTAACTCGTGAGGTAACCCCAGTGCTGTACCTTCAGGCCTGTACTGAGCGATGATGGTGACCGTCTGTCCTGCTCTCTTCAGTGCTGCTGCTGCCTGCTCATGTGTGGCATTCCTCAGGTTCACGCCATTAACCTGCATGGTGATAGACATGAGAACCTACATCAGAACATGATTCAAAAAGGTGTGTTGCTTTTTTTTTTATTAATTAAGATCTGCCGACGAAGCATATGAACCTCCATGGATCAAAGTCTAACCTCAGGCTGGATGACTTCACTCCAGCCCATGGAGATAGATAAGAACCACTCCTATCAGACGTCAACCTGGCTTTATTTGTCCTTGCCATCTGTTTTAATATTATTTTAGAATATTCATTTATGATTTACATGCATTTACAAACATCACGACTCACTGAGTAACCTAAATAGAGATTTAAATGTGTTATATCTATTAATTCCAAAACTTTCATGTCTGGCACCTCACAGCCAAGTCCCCTCTGAGCTGTGATGACTTCCATGTATACGCTCAAGGACGTTTGAAGGAAGCAGATGTTTCTGTCTTCCTCGACATTAAAAATCATCTTTATGCTCTTCCCATTTCTCTGACTGAAACAATGAAACGTTGCCAGAAATCACATAAAACCCAAAAATAGTTTAGGCACTGACCGAGAGAATGCGGTCGCCCCTCCTCAGCTCTCCGCTCAGGTCGGCCGGCCCTCCTGCCAGGATGAAGGAGACAAAGATGCCCTCACCGTCTTCCCCGCCGACAATGTTGAAGCCCAGGCCTGTGGAGCCTTTGTGCAGCAACACTTTCCTTGGCTCCCTGTCAAAGAGAGTGACAGTGTGAGGGTTAGAGACGGGGCAGAGAGGTGGAAGTGGCAAAAAAGAGCACGATCTGTGAGACACGCTGAGGCTGATAAAGATAACAGCCATTTCCTCCTAGTTTTTGCTGCATTTCATACCAGAGGAATGGCGTCAGTGGCAGCAAATACAAGACAGCTTGATAAATATACACGGCACATACAATCTACTGGACACAAGACATGGACAGATCTCAAAAGTAAAGATAATAAAACTAACTGCAAGAGGATCTCAGCGGCAGCTCCACTATTAGAAGGGAAAGGAAGACTAACTGATTCATGTTAGAAAATATACAGAACAAGAAAATGTTGTGAATTATGATCCCATTGAGTGATAGTATTCTTTAAATGAAAGACATATTTTACAGTTGTGATGTTTATGTTTATATGCATTGGTTCCTCTTTTGCTTTTTTTAAACAAATATTCAACAATAAACTCCTCAAAGTCTACTCCCTGAACTTCTTTCATAAAACTAACACTTCTGTATTATAAAGAGTCTGACACCACATGGATATGTCCATGTCTTATATACAGTATATGTATATCAAATATACACTTCTTCTTATTCTTCTTCTATCAGTTTGTCCCTTTTTCAGGTGTTGCCACAGCAAGTCAACAATTCTCATCTCCCCCTGTCCTCTGCATCCTCTAACTCCAACTACCTCCATGTCCTTCCTCACTGCATCCATCAATCTCCTCTTTGTCTCCTACCTGGTAGCTCCATCTCTCGGATAATTCTTCTACCAATGTTTCCACTGTCCCTCCTCTGAACATGTCCAAACCATCTCAATCTGTCTTCTCTAGCTTTTTCTCCAAACCTTCCTGTCTGTGTTGTCCCTCTAATCACCTCATTCCTGATCCTGTCCATCCTTGTCCCCCAAAGAGAATCTCTGCATCTTTAACTCCTCCACCTCCAGCTCTGTCTCCTGTTTTCTACCTACTTCTAGTGTCTCTAAACCATACATCATGGCTGGTCTCACCACTGTCCTACACTTTCTGTAAAAACTGTAAATGGTTTACACAGACAAAAGCCATCAACAAATGTAACCCACCAGGGAAGCTTTATGCAAGTTTAATCAGCTAAGACTGGACAACAGTAAAACAGTTATTACTGTTATTAATTATAGTATCACAGCTAATCAATCCAATCAATCAAAAGTACATTACTCACCAGCGGAATCAATGACTAACCACAGAAACAGTTGTGCACTAATCGCAACTGCTAATACAGATAAATTAAATGACTTCATAATCACATGGACGACACAGTGAAACTCATTACTGTTCCAGCACCAGAACAGGCAGCCACACGTCTGGACCCAAAAGGCTGCTAATCCACCGACTGTAACACTTTGTTTATGCATGTAATCTCAGTGGAAACCTACACGCGCAAACGCACACTTATAACACACCCACCTCTAATATTCAATGTAAGCAGAGACAATGCGCCACCTTCTGCTCATCAGACTCACTGAGGCTGAAGCTTGAGCCACTGTGACTCATTCTCCAGCAGGAAGTTGAGAATGTTACCGTTTTGTGAAGCGGTGGAGGACAGACCACAGTTACTGCTCAGATAAAACCCCTCTGAGATTAAACACATGCACACCAGGTATACATAGAAAATACACAGCTATTTTGCATATGAGTCTTGGCATTCACACACAGACAGACACACAGCATTACAAACACATCATTTCCTTTCTTAACAGCACAACACTGCATGGTTCCTATTAGTGGTCTCCTCTCCCCGCACTCAGCCTGCGGTCTGCAGTTCCCGCTCAGCCCCTAATGCCTGAGCTCTTACATGCTGTAGGGGCAGACAAAGATGGCAGCTTAGGCAGCATTCTGGACTGTAACAACCATACCATAACTCAGTGGAAAAAAAAAAACACTATTTGGTCCATTAAAAGAGACAAGGAGTAAACGGAAAATCCAGACGATGATACATGGTCTGCAGGAAGTTTAACCGCCTGCTTGTGCTGCCGTCATTCCAAATGAACCGAAGTGGATGAAGAGTCATTTCTAAAAACCAGTAAATGAGTGGCTTAGACTTTTTACAAGTACCCTGACGATAGTTTGAAGAGAGTTCCTACTCGTTCCACTAATAAAGAACTGTGACACAGCCGACTGCCTTCAAACACCCGAGGCTTAATATAACTTTGGTCTCATCCTAGGCTTTTCCTCCAAAGGTAAACAGATCTCCATGGATACCTTTGGGTCCAGATCCGGCGTTTGCTCCTCAAAGAGCGTGTCCTGATATGTGTGTGTCCAGTCAGGCTCCTCGACAACAGCATGGAAGATGAGACGTTAACTGTGAACATGGTTCCTCTGCAAATCTCTCACCTTTAACTACATTTCCCCAAACATGTCTGTCTGTGAGACTTCTGTGTGTGTCTCAACCCTCCCATGAAAGAGAGGTTATAATTTTAGAAGCTTCTATCAGGCTTGATGTTCCTTATCTCCTTCTTGTGTGCTCTGATTGGACACAGCTCCCCGTAGGGCTGAAGAGAAAATACAAATCATCATCTCAAGGACAACGCTTAACCCTCGACATTTCCATTCTCGACAAAAACAAAGCATAAAAATCCAATACTCACGTCTGTAAAAACCAGGAGTTCATTATATTATAAATATCGGGACTTGGTTTTAATGTGAACCAGGTTAACATTCACTCTCTTCTCTTTCCTCACCTATGTTCTGGTTCCCACCCCCCCTGTTCACTAGAACATTCCTTTCACTCTTAGCCTGGCACTGTGGAGACTCACAGACAGATTCCTGAAAATTCCCTAACACTCTTTAGGTATATAAATGTTATTAAATAAAATCAATCTTTAGGTCAATGTGTTCATCGAACTGACCTATTATCCACAAAAAATATATTTTATTAGTATAAAGTTCTGTTCCTTAATTCCTTTTTGATGTGTTGATCTGTTTCTTATTTACATCCCTGCAGTAGTTAGAATACTACAGCCACAATACAGGGACAGTATTCATATTGCATATGTTGCTGCATGATTTAAAAAAAAAATCTACTTTTTTTATTGCAACTGTAAATCTCTTTACTTCACTTTTTCAATTCAGAAATTTAATTCAGAAATCCTTTCCTTTAAGACTGTCCCTTTTTTCAGGGGTTTCCACAGAGAGTCAACATTTGCCATCTCACCCTGTCCTCTGTATCTTCTACTCAAACTCCAACTACCTCCCAACACCTTTCTCCAGTTGTTCATTCAATTTCATTCAGAAATTTGAATATCAAATAATAATAAAAAATCTCTTAAGGATTAAATTCCTTCTTTGTCTTTTGACATTGTGATTTACATCACAGCACACAACAAAATGTCACCTCTGTATTTAACCCATCACAGAAGTGAACAGAACAGTTGCCCAGGGAGCAGAGAGTGGGGACATACAGGCTCAGGTCACCTCAGCAATAACTTGGCAATAGGGGGATTCAAACCAGGGCCTTGTGAACCCAAGTCCGCTTCCTTAACCACCAGGCCACCAACTGCCTAGTGCTCCATGCAACACATTTTGTCTCCTTATACCCATCTCCTCACTTCCTGCTGAATTTTTCTACCCTGCTGCAATTAGGACGAGTCAAAAGTGCAATCCCAAAGTGCTGAATGGAAATCCGAGTTGCGGGGTTCACGGGTCACCCTGCCGTGGATTCAGCTCAGTAATTGGCTCAGCTTGTCTGATTAATGGTGGAAACTGCAGATGGACGCCATTTTCCTCAGTCAGACACTGGCTCTCGCAGCACTTAATCACTCCCCTCTCTGTGAATGGATGAGATCAGCTAATGTATAAAAATTAAAGTGCTCCTATTTCTTGTCGCTGCTTAACTTTCAGACGTGGATTCTCTGTGGCTGCGTCGTGCATTGTTCCCTTCATTTTACAGAAGAAAAAAAAAAAGTGCATTCACCGTTAATGTGACAGACAGTTTAAGTCATTCCACGCTTTTCATTGGAACTAAATGTAGTATAAGGGATGATTGAACCTTTAGATACAGCTCTGGGCCCAGTCTGCGGCCATTACTTCAGATAGAAACTCCTCTTTCATCCTTTTGCAGCATTGCAAAAAAAATCCAACCAAAGGTTAAACTGTACACGAAGCCGATGACTGAATCCTTGCCTTGCGAGTCAAAGGTAGTGCGTTTGTGAGTGAGACGCGTAAAGTTACTAATTAGCTCACCTGCTGTCGCAGCCCTTCAGCTCCTTTACACAAGCTGTGAGAGAACAAAGCAACTTGGAAAAAGAACATTGTTGTTTGTGTACACAACATCCACCAACTCGTCAAACAGGCAAGAGCTGATTGTTGCATAACTGACAGTGATCAGTGACCCCTCTGCATCTGCAGCTATTTTTCATACAGAATTGTAGATCTGTTATAGGTTAAGGCATTCATTCATATCACTTCAGGTCCTTTATACCGGTGTTCACCAACCTTTCTTGTGCCACCAACCAATTAGATGTCTTGTAATATTTTCAAAATAAAATGAAATCTCCAGTGTTCTGAAATATTTTCCTACCTTTAAAATCTTCCTACCCGAATTAACTGTGCATGGACATCACAAGGATTTCTTAAGTGCACACAGCCTATAACTTTCCGCTACTAGACCGGTATAAATGGTTAGAATCTTGTATCAATGACTCTGCGTCATTTTGAGTTTATTGTTGTCGTCTT
>JAFBJS010005425.1:196743-242358 GCA_016785265.1 Paraplagusia blochii
TATTTTCCTACCTTTAAAATCTCCCTACCCCAATTAACTGTGCATGGACATCACAAGGATTTCTTAAGTGCACACAGCCTATAACTTTCCGCTACCAGACCGGTATAAATGGTTAGAATATTGTATCAATGACTCTGCGTCATTTTGAGTTTATTGTTCACTGTCTTCACTGAGAAAATATTTCCTAATCAAATATAGTTGCATTATTGAGGATGGAATCCTGGACTGAAGACTTCTGTTTCAGCAAAAAATGTGTGATGATATAGGAAGACAACATGAAACATCTGTCAACACCTGTGACATCACAATAGTGAATAGTTTGGGTTTAGGACCGAGGGATGTACAGTATATACTGTGTCACAGACCAGATCCATGTCCAACTCGTTCTTCAGCTCCTGAAGGAAGAATGTGCAACGTGCAACATTCTTTAGGCCGGAAAAAAACAATGGAGGCACTCAAGGCTCTGCATGGGTTTTGTCAAGTTTTTTTGGCTGCAAAAAACTCGTGAGATTTGATCCACAGTTAACATGACTAATGGAAACAGAATAACTGTGACTGCTAGATTAAAAGTACTCCCTACAACTCCTCCACAATGACAATGACAAATCCTAACACATCAGATAGACTAGCCTATGTTGCATTACATCTGGAATCATATATTGGGGTTTTAAAAAGCGAAATGCGTGATTTAATCATCAGCAGTTTAGAAAAGTTAGGTGGTTTTCATTTTCTCTCTCAAAAGTTGTTGACCTCTGACTAGGGTGTGATCACACTTTGTCACAACAAACCCTGACATTGTCACTCTGTTCACTGCAATTCCTTTGTGATGTTTTCAGGCTGCCATGCACATCCCCGTGCACACAAACCTAACACAACAACTGTTTTCGAAGGTTGGATTCCAAAAGAACTTGTAAAGTCACGAGTGACATGTTAAAACGACTGGAGTTTTGTATGTTATACTCTGCTAAAACAAGAATTAAATGTAGCTACACATAGTATGCTATATGTGCTGGAAGACCTCCAGAAGCAGCTCCTGTCATCAGGAGGAGAAAAGGGGGGGCAGGCGTGTTTGTGGGGTATCTGTGATGACACCATTGAGGGGAATGTACAGATGGTCAGAAGGCGACACGAGCTCTGACTCATCTCTCACAACCAGCTCACACAACTTCTGCGGAAACCCTGTGCTTACTATAGAAGTCGTCAAAAATGTCCAACTCCACACCAACAGGGAAGCGACTGGTGGTGAC
This sequence comes from Paraplagusia blochii, assembly GCA_016785265.1. NCBI lineage: Eukaryota > Metazoa > Chordata > Actinopteri > Pleuronectiformes > Cynoglossidae > Paraplagusia > Paraplagusia blochii. The sequence continues at coordinate 197,991 of JAFBJS010005425.1, forward strand.
TCTTAAGTGTCTTTTAGCCGCCTGTCACTCTAAGTGAGCTGGATACTCAAACACAATATCCCAAAATCTACTATGTCTTTTTCTGACCTTTATTACCAAATGTAGTTTTCATTTTAATCTAAGAAGTATGTGTACTTGTTCTCATCCTAACATTCTAGAGCAGGCATGAGCAAACTTTTTGACCAATTGGGCTACAATTGGTCCTAAAATTGGACACGTCCGAGAGCCAGAGCAGAAAGATGGATCATTCATTTGAACTAAATAAAATGGAATGTAACAATCATGTATTAAAACCTTAAAATCCTACATTTCTAATGCACTTTATAATATCATCTACAGGGGAAATGCATTATTGCAAGGAAAAAACAGAAGTATAAAAATATTATAAATAAATTATTGAATTTGGACAAGATTGGCAGGCTGTTGGACAAAACTCAACGGGCCGCATCTGGCCCCCAGGCCTTAGTTTGCCCATGCCTGTTCTAGAGCATACAGTAGTAGTGTGTGTGTGTCAGATTGGTGCTGGCAACATGGTGAGGTGAGAAGGGTAAGACCCGAGTGCATGGCCTGGTTTTCCTGGCACACAGATGAGTCATGACAGCTGCAGGACTGTCTGCTGCTCCTCGTCTGCTGGACTGCACCAGATCAAGATCAAACTACACGCTACTCTCATGGTAATAAGCAGAAGGGACAAACGTCTCATTGTTGAAATGTGGTTATAAAACACTCCCGATAAAGACTAACACCACAAGGAATGTTTATATCACGTCCCTGAACAAGATTCATATACACATTAATGTTTAAAGGACATGCTATTAAAACAACATGTTTTCACTCATGAACCAAGGCTGTTTCTCTGCTGTTGTAGAGTGAGCCCTATGGAATGAGTCTCTTTTTCCAAAATGCCCCAACCACTGGGGCGGGGACCGGTGCCTGTCCATGAGTTAATTGCTGCGAGGCAATTATGCAACTATATTTAATTAGGAAATATTTTCCTAATCAAAGTGAGTGAAGACAACAACAATAAACTCAAAATGACGCAGAGTCATTGATACAAGATTCTAACTTTGTATTTAAATTTAATTTTATTAAGGAGTATTTTATCTGCCACAATTTAACGATTTAGCGGTCAGTGACAATAGTACAGGGCATTTAACCGGTCCGTTGCGCAAAAAAGGTTCAGGAACACTGTGTTAGATCACAATGACCACACTCCGTATTTCACACACACATTTACATCCTCAAACATATACTCCCATCTGTGGGCAACGTCTGTGCTACACCATACAATGATCATTTGACAGAAATACACAAAAACACATTACGTAGAAGCAATGGAGCACACATAACAAACTGGGACACTCATTCATGAAGGACAGGACTGGGTTTGACGTAAATAACTAATAGGAGGCATTTGCACGTTTTTGTGCCAAACAGGAAAAAAGGCCCCACATAGATATCATGTATATTATTATCTCCTGCAGTAATCACGAGTGAAAGTTACTTGGTCAGTGACAGAGGCTCAGCTTCATCAGAGCATCGTGACAGATGGAAGTGAGCAGCTTGTGGGAACGTGAAGCCCTTTCAGCTGAACTCCTGCTGTGATGTGTTTGTGAGGAGCAGGTACAGCTCCGCTTTAATCCGTCTGAATGGGGCAGTTTTGGTTGAGATTTATAGACGTAACACAATAGCAGAAAAGCACAGACAGACTCAAACTGGGGGACGGTCTTTAAAACATGAAAGGACTCAGTGTTAACGAAGACAGAAGTAGAAATAGAAACCTGATGAGAGAGAGAAAATATAATTGACTTCTTTTCAATAAGAAAATAAAAACACGCAGGCTCCATGACCATGTGCTTTTCAGGTAATTTCATATTTTTGTGTGTTTTGTTTGAGAATTAGAGACAGCAGAGTTCTTCAGAGACAGGTGATTCTTTTGTCTCGAATCTTTACTGTCATTTAATGCCAGACCAATATGCTGAGGTGAAGAGAGGAGGGTTAGCTAAGCAACATGTGATGGACTAGGTTAGTACCTGCCAGAGAAGGGGAGTGGACCTTGGCACAGGGGAGCAGGGGAAGGGCAGAAGCCTCTGTGGAGGGCCTGGGGCACCTTGCTGTCCCCAGGTTTGTGGATGACACTGTAAATAGGCTCAGCCCTGCTGTGGGATTACAGGAATCACAGTGAACGAGGACACAAGTGCAGGACACAAAATAAAGCGCACATACCAAGAAGGAGGCCACAAATGAACATAACAAAACGAAACAAAACATGAAGACAGCTTGGACAGAGACAATGCAGGGCCACAGGACTGACGCTCATTCGCTAACACATTCACTCCACATTCACAAAGACATGTGTAAGCGCCTCAGGGTAGAATCCAGCCCTCGCTTCAGAGCGGAGTTTTAACAACACCCAAGGCCTCGTGGGTTATTTCAATCAAGCGCCTGTGAATGCTGCTACTTGAATCGGAGGTCGAAGGTTTAACAACAGTCATAACATGTATTAAAAGTGACATGAGCACACAGCCAGCACACACTGTCCAGCTTGGTGTTTGCACCACAACACCTCTGATGGGATGAGATGAGAGAACGTCATCGGCTTTATATAAAGCTAATGTGCAAATAAAATGTTTGTATTAATATGTGTAACCAAAAATAATGACAAACCTAAAGAAGGAAAACCAAATAAAATTAAAGAAAACATATAAAGCCTCTGGATCTAATGCTATACCAGTGAAAGAAAAGTTGACTTCAGTTAAAAAATAAAATCTCTATGTTGTTGATGTATGGTGCAGCAGCTGATTCATAACCTACCTTGTGAAGTCTTCCTCCCCGAGCATGTGGCGTGGAACCGGCGAGTACCTGGACGGGGTAACCTGGGGCGGAGGGTAAACGGGCTTGGGCTCCATTTGTCCCATGTAGTTATGGCAGACGTGGTTGTCTACCGAGGTGGGGAAGGCTGGAGGGAGGGCCAGACCAGTAAGGGGAAAGAAAGAATGATTACAACACAAACACATGAGCGCACCATTCACCACCCTAATATACTGTATAATGATCTTTAAAACTACTAGTAAAGGAACGTTTTTTTAACTATTAAAGAATCCTTCTCAAGATAAACATTTTTTTATTGCCCTGTGACCCACTTTTGGATTGCGACCCACCAGTTGAGAATCAGTGATTCAGACTAAGTAGCTCCCTAACATAACTTCTAATTCTTATAATATAAAAAAAATATCAAAAACTTCAATTTGCTCAGAGAAGTTAATAGAGAGAAGCTTTTCATTTGGATTTAGTTGTCAGCGTTTCGTTCAAATACTAAGAAACCCAAACTGAGATGCTGGTGTGCGCTTTACCGTGTAACTTTAATGTGAGGTGACTGTTTTGTGTAAATATGAGATGCTGCAGCTCAGGATCGTGGGCTGTCATGAGCAGGTGGGATGTGAGAAAGCGTCCACACTCAGTAGGAGGCAGAGAACTGTGCTTCGTGTTGCTGTGAGAAGGTTTTCTGTTTGTGTGTGTATCAGTGTGTGTAGTCACTACATTTACTGCGTGGGTGTCTTTGCATGGCTGTTTGGGGAAGAGATACAAAGATCCAACACAGATCCGACACAAAGGAATCAAACGTGCCAGCTGAATTTTGTCTGCTAAACATTAAGATACTTGAAATATTAGAAATGACTGAAAGTGCAACAGTTTACATAAGAAAACCTGCTGGTCTTCGCTTAAAGAGAGGGGTTTTTCATGACACAGCAACGGGAAGAGTGAGCTGTAGATACGTACTGCTGGAATAGTCTGGAGGCGCGTACATGTCGTTGAGATGCACAGGGCCGGGCTTGGCCACCTTGAGGTAAACCATATCAGAGGTGTTCTTCAGCGCAGCCACCGCCTCCTCGTGACGCACATCCTGCAGAATGATGTTGTTCACCTGAGGGAGACGGAGAGGAGGCAAAAAGTCAGCGCAGCATCACCTGATTACCTCGTGTCTCTGAAGCACTGTGACAACATCACGCATCGCACCAGCCAACACAGTAATGAATCACAGCTCAGAGGTATAAGAGGAATGTTTTGGCACTTGTATAGCGGAGAGAAAGGTCGGTGTTTGTGTGCGCTCGGCAGCGTTAACGAGGATCAATAGCAGTAGGTAGAAGTGTTAAATATAATCTGAATTATTTTTGCCCGTCTTCACTGCCTGCTCCCCTGGAATTATGCTGTCAGTCAAAAGTTTTCGAACACCCCATATTTTGGCAGTTTTGGCGGTGCTGAGGCAGTGGGATCGCTGCACCTTCACAGTCAGAACAAAGTAACAGGCACAACATGTTACTTTCCAGTAAATATTGTCAGGACAATTAATAAACTGCATTGAAAAAAAAATTCTATAAAGCTGTTTAAACAAATTATTTCTTTCTCAATGTTACATAGAGGTGATGGGTCTTTTTTTGATTGAACATTAGACATAAAAAATGTCTGATAAATCTATCTATAAGTCTATCCATCTATCTATCTATCCATCTATCCATCCATTTATAAATCTACACATTGTGCTCATCCAGCTCTACTTGGCAACAGTTGCTAAGATATCAGCCCAAAAAACTGTTTAAAAACCCTAAATCCCTACAGTGTCACTTAGAATTAGGTTCAGGTTCATACAGCGAGCAGTCTGTCTCCGGTCTGCAGCCGTCCGTCCTTCTGTGCAGCTCCTCCTTCTATGATCTTGGTAATATAAATGCTGTTGTCTCCTGGGATGTGCTGGTTTCCAATTCCTCCAGCGATGCTGAACCCTAGACCTGTGTGAGGACAAACATGGTCAGATGCGTCAATGGAGGTGTGTTGGCTGTTTTAACAAATTAAGATTATAGAAATGTTATAATATTTGTGTATATAGTGTATTTTATATATAGTGTGCATTACAAAAGAAAAAAAAAAATCAGTTTCCCATAGATTCTGTGTAATATAACACAGCACCAGACTGTGGATCAGGGTTATGAGATCCATAGGATTAACAATAAACAAATCTATAAAATATTATTATGTATTCAACTTTCATATCAAGGTGGGGGCCACATAATATTCTTCATGGGGTGCAAATGGCCCACGGGCCGTGAGTTTGACACCTCTGATGTAAACCCAAACTATGAATGAAAATCAGGTCATATGTAAGCTTATGTTTACACAGCACACATTAAGCTTTCAGCTGCTCCCATTTTTTGTCTATGGAAAAGCACATTGTGGCCTGAAAAAACGTATTCTGAAAAAAACCTGTCATTTAGCATTTTCAGGAGATACATACAGTTTCAGACAGTAATATCTGCTATGATGAAGTTGAACTTCTTTCTCTCACCTTTGGGACCTTTAAGCAGGTTGACTTCCAGGATGGTCTCTGGTGGAGCTTGTCTCCGTCTAACCAGCAGCCTCACAACTGGCCCCGCCTCCTTCAGGGCCTCCACCGCCCGGCTGTGTACCACCTCAGACACATCAACGTCGTTCACACGCAGCACACAGTCATTGACGCTGTAAAGATGAAGAGAGTTTTAAAACATTTTTTAATTTATACAGAATGTAGAGCTGCAAAAGGACGGATGACACAAAAACCTAAGCAGGCCCACTGTTTTAAAAATCGCAACAAAGAAGATAAAAAAGCACTCGGTAAAATATATTTTTTTTGCATGTTTGAGGCTTTGTTTTTTTCCCATTGAATCATAACTTAGAGGAAGCACACAGAGCCAGGGGGCAAGGCTACAGAAACTCTGCCACCCACGCAGCAATGCCTGATGGGACACAGTGGTAAAAAGCTTTAAAGAAGAGAAAGATGTAAGAGGAACAAACACAGCACAGAGGAAATGCAAGGGATTAAAAAAAAGAACGAAAAAAAAAAGGCTGAGGTGTGTTAATGGATGGAGGTAACATTGGTGGGGAGAGGAACCTACCCCAGCCTTCCGTCCATAGCAGCTGCTCCACCTGGGATTATCTTGGTGATGAATATTCCTGGATCATCAGGAATGTGAGGATTGTCTATTCCTCCCGCGATGCTGAAGCCCAGGCCAGAGTTTCCCTGTTGGCCAGACATGATCAGCATTTTCAGTGATGTAGAGTCGAGATCTATGCAGAAAGTACCAGCGATGTCATCCGGCAACTTCATGAACAACTGTGCCGCAGTTGTTGTTTTGAATTTATTTATTCTTTACAACTTCATGAATCCCTCAGTAGTATCCTTCGGGAAATTATGCCTCCGCATTTAACCCGTCACCATAGTCAGCAGGGGGCAGCCGGCTGAGGCAGCGCCCGGGAACGATACCATGCTCAGGGCAACTCAGAGGTAACTTGGCGGTAGGGGGATTCGAACCAGTAGCCTTGCGGACACAAGTCTGTCTCCTTAACTACGCAAAACTAATTCCTGCTTTTCTTTTATTCTCTGACTTCATGTTTTTTCACACAGTGTTGGGGCCTTGTACGACCAGGAAAGTGCATTAGTGTCCTGAGCTGCCGAGGCCTCTTACTCTCAGCAGGACGCTGATGCGACTACGTCCTGTTGTCTCTGCTTCTGAAAGAAGGCTTGTGTTCCATTTAGGTCCAGTGGCTGTGCACACCATGTGACAGCAATGGCCGTGGAGACAGGCATCCAACAAGACAACTCCAAAAAGACCTCACTTTATTATTTTCTATAATTAATGAGTAACAGCCGCACCGACGGAGGAAGTAGAGAGAGAGAGAGATGACGCTGTGCCTCAGCGCCAAATGTTAAACACCCACAGACATTTTAAAGTGTGACTCTGAATAGTTTATTTGAGCCCTCTGCATGCAGCGATGTCACTTCAAAGTGTTAAGGGCAGAAAGATGCTGTGCATTTGCCATGTGTCTGCAGGTGCTTATACATGTATATGTGTAGGTGGAATAATGAGAGCAGATGCGGTATAGCTCTGCCACTACAAGCTGAAACGCAGCTGACAAGTGTGTGCGCTGCCTGAGCAACAATTGAGCAGGAGAGTCCTTTAACATCAGCGGCGTCTGCTGATGACATGTGAATTAGGATTATGTAAAACCAAGAGAAAGACAAAAACTCACTGGGTTCAACTCTCTTAAAATCGGACATTCATTTAACAATTACAAGGATAAACACAAGCTCTCAGCATTCTCACAGATAAATATTATAATTGACTTAAACATTTTGCTAGATATTTTCTTTATCTAAAAAGATAATTTTATATTTTTGTGAGTCTTCATTACCTGAGAAGTTAAATAAAATAGCAAATTTCATATGGCCAGCACATTTCTAATACAGCATAAATATTGGGATTAAGATTAAACCTTTATTTGACCCACAGTGGTGAATTCTATTTTGTAACAGCACAGATACAGAAGTAGAGCAAAGATTTAAGATTTAAGATTAAAATTCAAGATTTTTAGTTGTAGGTAACAGGACTTCTGTCTAAGTTGAAACTCAGACTTTTGGGGTTATGAGGGCATAAAACAGCATAAAACAGCATAAAACATGTTATTTCATGAGTGGTCTGTAAAGATGCATTCAGGGACTCAGTAGACAGTCTGTGTACATGCATGTGTGAATGTTCTAAATATCAGGAGTGATCCATGTATTTATAACATAAACTTTGATTTGTGTTGCATTTATAAACCATGTTTTTCAGTCTTTATAGAGTATTTCCATAAACTAATGAGTGCTATAACATGTGGGCACTCGTCACTGATACGAGAAAATGTACATTTGAAAAGGATGGTGAAGCATAAGTTAAAATAAAACATTTGGTTAACTCTAAACCTACAAAATACAGAAGTGTCCTTGTTAAATTGTACACATTTTAAGCTCCTTTTCTGTGTAGAATTTACTGCCACCTAGTGGCAACAGGTAAACGGATGAGACGTTAATGTAAAGCAGCGTTTGATATTTTAAAACTTACCCTCTCCAAAATGATCTCTTCGTATTTATACATCCCATCACTTCCATTGACCTGTAACAACAAAGGGAAATGCATGGTTTTAACAACAGCTTCTATTTCTGTTTTTTACCAGTTTAATTCACCACATTATAATCAGGACGGAAGCATTTAAAGGCTGGATTAAAATGTATCCAGTTAAACCCCAGCATAAATGAATTAAAACTGACATTTTCTTTGATGAAACGCATGTGAATTTTGACAGAGAACAAGAGACGTGTCTTACATAAGGTCCTGCATCCAGTGAGTCTGCGTTGACGATGATGGGGGGAGGGTTGGCCTGTGAATATGAAGAGATACACATTATGTCAGTGTGTGTGTGTGTGTGTGTGTGTGAGTGAGGCTGCCGGCACACAGACTCTGAACACACACCATCACACAGTGCAGAGTGAACACATGCCAGTGGGAGCAGCAGAGTGAGTGTGTGATTTCTCCTTGTTGTTTAAAGCAGTGGAGAAATGGGAGAAAGGGGGCAGAGAGAGACTGATGGGCCCCGAACGTTAGATAGGTGTGAGGCCTGCGAATGAGGACTGAGGCTCAGAGACCGCTGCTTATTAACCGCCGCTGGCAGACGTCCGCAGTATCCTCATAAAACCAACCAGCGCCTGCTGCAGTTGAACAATACGCTAATCCCACATCAGCTCCTGCAAACACTTCCACCTCACACGGATGTAACAGCGTGTAGTGTTTCCGCTCAAAGATCTGGGAACGCTGCTGCATGAGCCGCCAGCCAACCAAGGAATATCTCCACAGTCTAACTCTTATATCTGTGGTCCCCAACCACTGGGCCGGGGACCAGTACCAGTCTGTAGGTAAATTGATGCAATGTGCCACATATTGCTGTTAATTACCTTGATCCATACCCATATCAACAAAAGACCTAAACAATAGAATGGCTAGGATTCCATCATCAATAATGCAACTATATTTGATTAGGAAATATTTTCTCAGTCAAGACAACAACAATAACCTCAAAATTAAGCAGAGTCATTGATACAAGATTCTAAATTTTTAAACTGGTCTGGTAGCAGAAAGTTATAGGCTGGGTGCACTTGGGAAACCCTTGTTGTGTGCATGCATAGTTAATATGGGTAGGAAGATTTTATAGGTAGGAAAATATTTCAGAAATTAAATTTTAATATGGGGGTATTTATCTGCCACAACTTGACGACCATTCCGTAAAAATAGTACCAGATATTTAACCGGTCTGTGGCGCAAAAAAGGTTAGGTCTTATATCATAAATTAGTCAGGTCACTGTTTCTAAGACTATTTGATTGGCTCCATAGTCTGATGATAAAAATCACCCAGGTCATGTTTGTACGTTTGTATCAAATATAGTGCACTGCTTTGTTTGATTAACATTGAATGGCAGACCAACCAGTCTGCAGCTCCACTTATTACCTTTAAAAAAACGAGTTTCAAATTGAAGGAAAAGCAACAGCCACAAGAACTCGCTGCCCCTTCCTGTTATCTGTATGTGGACCAACAGATGTGAACATCTGAGTTCACATCTGAGAACATTTTTTTTCCTTCACTGCTCCATCTTTGATCCCAACTCCTACAAATGCCCTATAACCACGGAACAAAACAAAACAAGGCGAGGGTTTAGCAGTAAAAGAATCATCTATAGCCCGCAGTCGACTGCAGCGTTATAAGTGACAGTCAATCCTGAAAGCAGAGCTTATGCAGTGAGAAATGTTGAAAACACAGCCTGAGGGAAACACCAGGGAATACATCAGCTACTATTGGCCTTTGGTGACAGACTGAGCTCCTGAAATCCAATACTGGGAACATGCGTGACAAAACGCACCTGGTACGATTCTAAGGTCACATGTTAAATATCACTGTGCAACAACACAGCCCGGTGATATCACCGAACCTGTGCATGTGCAGATTTACCACAGTGAGGCCAGCAGTAATATTATCCTGTTTTCAGACTGACGCCTAATCTCTTTATCTGATTCTCACTTTGCTTCCAAACAAAAAGGAATATTAGACACTCATCTGGGTATGTGTAATCTCTGCATGAGTTTGTTAAAACCAGCGATTTATCCAGTTCACTTGGACTAGATGGGATTATCTCTCCATCCTTGGTGTTTTTTTTTACTACTCCTGCTAATCTGCTGCACAAAAAAAGGGACAAAAGACAATAAGATCCGACCACTGCTAAACTTTCATGACACACGGCCGTCTGTGTTTTAATGGGCCCGCAGAGGACGAGCAGGGGACAGTCACTTAGACTCATAGTGTCTGGATTTTCCTGCCACGGGAGGATCAATGTCACGCTGTGCAGTGAAGACAAAAGCAGTGGCTTATAGACTGATGTCAGTCAAGGAGAGGGCGAGGAGAGGGAAGTCTGTCTGTGAGTCTCAGCAGGTGAATGTGGGTCAGACAACTTTATGTAATTTGATATGTGATGCAAAGAGAAAAAAAAGTCCTTAGCGAGGTCTGGCGAGACCTCAACAGCAAAACTTCAACAGCAAAACAAACCATTGGTTTTATCTTAACACTACATCAGGTGTTTCAAACTCGCGGCCTGTGCAATGATATTTTGCGGCCCCACCTTGAAGTTGAATTTATAATAATATTTGATAGATTTGTTCTCGACATTTTATGGTAAATCCTATAGTTCTCAGAACCCTGATCCACAGTCTCCAACTGGTTCAGTTTTCCATTACACAGAATCTATGGGAAACTGATTTTTTTCTATGGAAAACTGAATAATTTTCAGTTTTAAAATAACACTGAAAGCTGACGCGGCCCTGCGGTGAAATAACAGTGTGGGTGGTGGCCCTCAACTTATTTGAGTTTGAGACCCCTGCACTACATACTGTATACACAAAAAACAACATTTGTAGACCTCAGAGGAGACGTCTCCATGTAACCTCATCTACTGAACTGCTAAACAAAGGGAAGGTGATCTGACGATGGAGCATCAATAACAAAATAGTGTGTTTACTGCCCTACAATAAAGCTGTGACGTACAGTTGTTTATACAATTGCTGTAAGCTAATTTTTTAAGAAGTGGGATTTTGTCAAGTTACTCCTTCAGAGAAACAACTGTGTGGTAAAAAAAGAAAAGAAAAATCTGGCAACAATTATTGGTTATTTTCACCTTCTCAGATCCATTGACCTGCAATCAAAACTACACAACGTTATTACAATGGTTTTGATTTCAAATTAGCCAACAATTGATTATATAAATATGTATTTTCATTTTTAGTATGAAGAAATGCTGTGAAGCCGCTGTGTGTGTGTGTCTGTGTGTAGTGGAATATGTGGCATATAAATTGACCTTTCTGCTCAATGGGTGGACTTTTATTGGCGTGGCCACACTTTATGGATGATATTTACATCTGTTTAAACACCAATTATAGAAGCATGCCAGAAGATCACATTCCAAGCACTGGTCACAGTTAAACCTGACTGATATTGAATGTAGACCTGAAATCAACTCACAGACCGTACAGTAGGTTAACGTCAGGTTGCCTGAAGTATTCACTCACAGACAGAATCCAGAGATGATTACAAACCAGGCAGTTTCTTCATTTGGTAATCATTATTGTGATTAATTACATGTAGAAAAAGTGCATTATAACTTGCCATCACATACCTCCATTGAATTATTCAGTTTTGTAATCTAAGTTATCATTACTTTTAGAAAAAAATATCTGCAAAATATAAAATTGTGCAATGTTAATTTGCTCTCTAAATTCAATGGGAAAACCAGCTAAGGGTGACTATATGATGCTGTACGTGCTATACATAAACCAGAGCATGAAATTCCTACTGTAATCATGCTAATATCACATCTTCCTGTTGCCCAAGTGCAACGTCTCCTGAAGATGTAACATTGACGCGTTTAAGTAAGCAAATCACGCCCCCTTGTGGGGTCGTGAGGAAGGCTGTGGCCAGCAGGCACCCTTTTGAATCACAGGGAGGTCATGACACCCTATGCTTCCACTGTCACGTGACAACAAATACCAATATATTTTCACCAGGAATAAAAGAATATTTTTGAATTAATATAAAAATGATCCTCACTAAAAAAGAAGAGCTTAGAAAATAATAAAAACTTCATCTGCCAAATATGACATAACAAAAGGGACCCTTCAACAGACTTCTTACACTTTATTCACAGTCACCTGTTTCACAGAACTCTGTTCTTACTTCTTCTCACCTGCAATGCAGACTGCAGGAGCACGGAAGCTTTGGACCAAACAGAGGCAAGTTATTGTAGTGGAAACCAAAGAGCTCCTGGACAAACAATGACATGAGCCCAGATGGCTTTCACAGTGTGAGATCATTACAAGTCCGTGGTGACCACCAGGAGTGATGAAACTCACCAGCTATAGACCTCTCTTTCTATTACTCCCTCGTCTTATTCACCCATCTGTTCAGACTAGTTTTATTTCATCTGCCTGCCACCTCGCTCCCGTGTCTTTTGAGATCCTGGGTCTGTGTCTTGTCTGTCAGCGTGGTAGCAGAGGTGTCTCATGTCTCACTGGCGTTACACCACACAGACCTCCAGGACAGTAATGCAACAGAGGCTCCCACCGAACCTTGCCAAGTGCAAGGCACAGGCTCCATCCCAAACTGTTAAATAATCTATGTGTTCCCATGGCAACCGTTGCTCACAGGGTATTGGTCGGCTGTCCTGTTTAGCCACCGCCCCCTGCTTCACCTCTCTGAGCACTCACTGCAGCTAACACAGCTTTGTGCCTGCACACGCTCTGGGCTGGATGTGGCTGACTGCCTTGTGTGTCTACTTATCACACAGACACAGACACACATGCTTGAACACAGGAAGAAACACTGGTTTCAGTAGTAACTGGTTTGTGTGCTGGTACAGAATCGAGGCAGCTTCTCTTTATAATAGAGGTATTAATAGTTTTGGCTGTTTCTTTCACTTTTATCCTGTTTTTATAAATCACAATAATGTGATGAATGACAATCTGCAAAGCATTATAGAAGAAAACAGATGTTGATTCATTACAGCAGGTTAAAAGATTTAGGTTACATTTCCTTGGAGTTATACATGTAAAACTCCATATTTTCTGGCAAATTAATGCTTAAATATTAACTAATATATAAGCGAAAAATGTAGCTTTTTTAAAGCATTTGTAGGTAAAATAACTTTGTTATACCAAATCTATAGTGACTATCCATCTGATAGAGAAGGATGTGAGAATATGAACACAATCTGAAACACACAAATACACTCTAGCTAGCTAGCATTTCCACATCAGTTATTTCCTGGTGTTGAAACATGACATCCATCCTCTGTCACCTGGTGCACCCAGTCCAAATGTGCAACTAATGCTGCAGAAAGCTCTGCCGGCTGTAAGGCCAATGTGCTTGGTAGAAAGGAGAACACCATGTCCCCATGTTGTCTAGAAATGTAACGTGATTTAATTTTCCAACGCCTTCGGACACGCTGCATATATGTTTTCCTGCAGAATGCCGGATGAGAGACGCAGTCAGTGGTGCTGCTCTGATCCTCTGGCTCTCATTGGCCTCTGGTATGGGCCACGCTGCAGTCCAATCAATATCTACTCAATTACCATGCACCCAACATCTTATTCAAGCTGTGGCCCATGTGCTAGAAGGGAGAAGGAAGCGAAGACGCAAGGTGAGAGGAGCAGTGACGGACGGAGGAGCCACAGAGGATGAACACATGAAAGCAACCGTCGCAGACGCGACACAAACTCAGTGTTGCGTTCTTTGTCCGGGACAGTAGTGGACTAACAAGTTGCAATAAAGAAAAAAATCTCACGGCTCCAAAGGGCAACCAATCCTCAACAGCAGAATCCAAGCACTAACATCAATAAGCCAGCCACAAGGAAATGAATCAGGTTCCACCACAAAAACCTCCCCATTAAAGCTTCAAGTTTTCGGATTTGATGGTTCTGATTGAGCCCTGTGGCCGTGCTGCCTCCACCTTCACCGAACCTAACAAGACCACACCACAGACCAGGCCATAATTAATAGCTTGTCACAGCTGTCATCACTGCAACCTGCTCGTCTTTATGTAACCCTGCTAGAGGAGGCTATGGCTTACCTCTCTGTCATGCTGAGCACCTCCGAACGACAGCAGGCTATTTTGACCTTCACAAATATAGCCAGAAAGGGGAAAACATTGTGAGTAACAATATTCAAAGAGTAAAGGCCTCTGGCTGGTCTGCTACGAGTGAATGGGGACGTCTACGATGTAAGAAAGAGACACATTTTAAAAAATATATACAATTATACAGGAGCAGCAGTGCAGCCTGATCTGCAAACCGTTGGTTGGAGTTACCATCAAATTACTTGACTATAGTGATATGCATTCAAGAAAGGATGTTTTCGAGTATAACCTAAGTGATTACACCAGGAGCAACTGTAGGTTTCTTAGATTAGAGTACAGTTTATGACATGGACAATTTTTATATGTGTGATACTGATTTCTGCCACCAGGGTGTATCTATAAAATATTATTATAAATTCAACCACAGAGGGCCGCAAATTATCGTTCCACAGACCGCAAATGGCCCACGGGCCACTAGGTTGAATCCATTTCAACAAACACTGACAGCAGCAGATTTGTACATCGTCGCGAATCAAGGGAAATACATGTTTTGTAGTATTTGATTATTTCCAACAAATAACAAAGAATAAGTGCAAGTAAAGTGTGAGTAAAATGCTTAGTAAAAAATAAACTACCTGCCAAAATAAAGGTATTTTAACCAATTAGAATGTAGACAAAAAGCCAATAAACTCTAGAAATGCACACATAGTTGTTGTTATGACTAGGTAGATGTAACACAAGATCAAAAGAGTAACGCAAACCTTAAGGTCATAGTTTGTTACCACCATGACAAACATTTAGCCATAAATCAGGTTTTAATCAAACTAGATCACCAGTTTAATGATGGTAGTAGAGTCCGAGAGAATCACAGAGCAACACCGTTGATGACATCCGTACAGCGGGGAGAACTACACCAAGACTCCATCCTGAAGGAAGCCTGTGGAGCGTGAGTGTCATCAGTATGCTTCATATAATCCCACACCCACTTCCTCTACATCAGAGGTCACTGCAGCATGTTACCTCACAGCTCTACACTAGTTGCTACCCCTTGTTGCTAAGCTGAGAGAGCACCGCAAAGCTTGTTCCTCTCTGGTGTTTTGGGTTCTACACTCACAGTACCACACAAACAGAGTGCTGCCATTTTGATGCTTTTGCTGCTGTCACACAGCTGTGTCTGTCAACAGGGGTGTGTGTGTGTGTTATTCAGCCTCTGTGGTGTCGTTACTGAGGAGGTGATCCTGCAGAATTACCAATGTGACTTCATCTGCTTTCTGGCTTTGTGTCCTCGCAGTGACGCTGTGTAGATGCTGATGGTGTTGCTGAGGTAACAGCCTTCGGTCGACACTATAGGCTGAGAAATTACACTGCGATATCACAGCCATTAAGAACAGACTACAGCTGCCCCAGTGGACAATGACCAACAGGTCAAAATTACTACAAGTGGACATTATCATTTTTTTTGCATATTGAAAAGCAATATAATGCTATATAATGCTAAAGGGTCTTGCAATAATATTAAACACCAGATAGAATTATCTCAATGGATCATTTCATTTGTAAAAAAAAAAAAGAAAAGCATTTTCAATCATTGATTCATCTTCATCTGCTTGTCTGTTATTGGGTCTCAGCAGTCTCTAGAACTGTGATCCCTGCTGCATTATGGGTGGTGAGCCCACTTAAAGTTAAGTGGGGACGGTGCTCAGAACTTAGAGCAACCCAGTGGCAACTTTGCAGGTGGTGGATTCCAACCTGAAGCCTTTGAGACCAAAGTCCAGTTCTTTCACCATCTATTCAAAAACCAGGTTTTGGTAATTTACGTTATTTTATAAAATCACCTGAATATAAAAATATCTTTCTCTCATCTGAGACATCTGAGACTCACACTTTATACTGACAGACTATTTAAATGAAGTTCAAATAAACCTGTAATAATGCATTAAAGAGGCCGCACTTCTGACTCCACAATGGAAACCATTGACCATTTTACTCACATGGTTTTAGCATAGCTGCTAAAACACTGACACTGAATTACAGTATGATACGTATGATAAGTAAAACAAAGAGAATAAAATAAATTCCTCTGTCATCATCCTAAAGACTCCCGAGGGATTAATAAAGTTCTATCTATCTATCTATCAACAAAGGACTATTCTATCTATCTATCCATCTCAGATTAAAATGGAGAAAAAATCTGACTGAGGATATGACACAAAGAATCAGGTCTCAACTTAGATTTAACCCTACCCAGTTCTCCAAGATAGTCAGCTGGGCACATATTTACCAATATGAGATGGGAATTCACTTTCAGAATTCTAAGAACTCATCAGATAATCTCTCTGACTGAAACAATTCAGTCAGTCTGATAAAAATGCAGTTTTCAGCTTGTTGTTATTTTTGTTCATTACACTGTAATAATGGACCTGCACCTGGAGCAGACAGAGACAGAGCACCTTATTAACTGCTCCACACATTTTATTGCACAAGAATACTTTATAAAAAAAAGTAGCTACACAAAGTGTTAAGTAATGCTTGCTTTTATAAACCTAAATGCCATGCTGAGAATAGTCTTTTAGTAATATTTTAAATAGTTACCCTGGTTTAACTTTTAACTGTAGTAAAGTCATTGTGACACAAGGTTTATTAACTAAACTAAGTAAATAAATATCCATGAACAGTGTTATTAATTTGTTAAATGCCAATTTCAACTTACATTGAGTGCACTTTTCTGAACAGCATATTTCAATTCAGATTCTGACTTAATTCATTCACTAATCTTCATCCCCTTATCCACTGCCAGTTTACTGGGACAGCAGTCTCCACGACTGCCACCCAAATCACACTTCAGATGGTGGATTTGAACCTGAAGCCTTGTGGACCCAAGTCCGCATTCCCAACAGCTAGGCCCCCACTGTCGCTCCAATAAACGCTCATGCTGCAGTTTACATGCTCAGGGCTAAGAATCACCAAGTTAGCTCCTTCTCTTTTTGCCCTGACAGGTTTAAGAAACCCGATTTAGCTCGTGCTCTAGTTCTGTTTAACATTCTTTATTTATGTTTCCATGTACAGGATTCAGTGGAGTTGCACTTTTCCATAAGTGTATTGGTCATTGTAGAAATAAGAACATGTTTGGGCCGCCTCTGTATCAAGATTTCAGTCTGAGGGTTATTAACTATAGCTACAGTGCAGATCTGACTGAGCCTGCACCATGGCAACACACAGGGCTGTGTCTAAGCACTGAATCCTCACTGCTTCCTTCTCTTCCCTCCTCGCCTATTCTCTTCCACCCTTTCTTTTCATTTACTCTGCTCTGCTCTTCTCTTCAGCCTTCTTCTTTCTCTAGAGCCAAACCTCTAATTTTGCTCATGTCATTCTTCTCACATCCATGTTACTAGCTCTGTCCATCTCCCTTCTCGTTCTCTTCCCTCTGAACCACCGCCCCCTTGCATCATCACAGCCTAATCTGACACAACAGAAAAGACTCTCGTTGGTTCATGTTGGGGGAGGGGCTCATTGGGGCAGCCTCCGTTTCCATTCTGAACAGAAGCCTGACATCTGCATGTTGATATAAAAATGCATCGGCGGTTGAGCAAAACGAGGCAGAAAATGACACGGAAAACTGAATAATTATGTATGTGGACATCCACAAAATATATCACAGAATTTTAAAATGGAATGCCCATTGGCAGAGAAACAGACAGATGGGTAGATAGATGGATGAATGGACGGACATTCAACCCAGGCTGGGAATATACAGATACAAATAGGGAAAAGCAGTAGTGAAAATCAGAAGGGTGCTAGTGGTCCATGAACTGCACAAATTGATTTACATTTCTAAAAAAACCTAAAAAAATAAAATATTCCATTCTTAAGGTTGCTGGCATCTTCTGGTAGCCTTTAGGCAGCACACTGAAACTGAATGTATTTTTTGGCCTCCAGTGAAGATAAAAAGGCAACAAACATCCTTTTATTCCTCATTTATCTCTGTCAAGAGTCTCTGCTGGACTCTGTTTCCCAGACTTGATGTTACAAACATGGCTTCAATTGAGAAAAGAATTGACTTTAAATACAAGTGACCTGATAGTGAACATTGCCATCAGATCAGCGACTTCCCCAAACCTCAAGCACTCACAAAAACGTATTCATGACAAAGGCAACATCAAAAATACTGTAAAATATGATGCAGTATTTATGGAGGCATACAGAATAGGTTTTCCGATGTACAAATAAATTGTAACACTTAAAAAAAAGAAAAGGCCAAACATGAACTGCAACTATGCTTAACTAACAGATCGACTTTCCAGTAAATAGTGTATTTCTCGGTATTAATGTGTGAATCACAGATGGTTTCCACAGTTACCCATTTCCCATCATGCTTCATGGTCATTTTTTTTCTTTTCATGGGATCAAAAATAACAATAAGACACTGTGAGGAAAATGTGAAACTTCAGACTGAGGAGGTAAAGACTGCTTTAATGGGAGAGAGTAAAGACCACAGACAGTTACTACAAATTAAAATTACTCTGAGAGGTTAAGCGGATATCAATGTGTAGAAGTTTAAATACTGTGAACTACTAGTAGTAAATAAAAGATCTTAACAATCACTGCAAAAAGATTTATACCAGAATCAACCATGCAGGAAGATACTGCTATGACCTAATGCAGTGGTCCCCAACCACTGGGCCGGGCACCAGTACTGGTCCGTGGGTAAATTGGTGCTGGGCCACAGAAAAATAATGTTTCCTTTTGGCCCCATCTGGTTAATGCTTACACTTGATCCATACCCATATCAACCCATAAAACTTAACAATAGATGGATAACAATGGCTAGGATTCCATCATCAATAATGAAAATGCATTTGATTAGGAAATATTTTCTCATCCCTCAAGAAAAGGTGTGTTTTGTAAAATGATGAGAACAAATACATACTATAACGAGACAAATGAAAACCAAATATATTCTACAGCAGGGCTGTACTATTAACAGTGCAATAATGAGCGTGATATTAAAATGACACTGTTTATATCCTTGTCAAGGTGACAACACTTCACTTCATTTCTTTCACGCATTGTGAAGACAGGGTCATTTGTTGCCCTGTGTAAACACCTGATGAAATGCAGGGGCTGGAGTTTATATGACCTGATGTAATTAATAACCATGTTACAAATACAGTAGTAATAAAGTATTAAAACTAACTAAGAGGTTGGATAAAGAAACAGTGAGGAGAGTGGCATGCATGAAAATAGAAATCTGTGCCCAAAAATGAGAGAGAAGACCAAATGGCTGAAGGGGCTGCTTGGATAATGCATTAGACAGAGATGGCTCTCAAAGCTGCTACACATGGTAAGAAAATGCACTAAAACACCAAATGGCTTGTACACACACACACACACACATACACTATCCATTGAATAACCCACAAAAACTTGAACACCAGCGACAGCTCTGATCACCTGTAATGACCAAAGGTATAATGCAAATTATAACCAAATGATCCCGATTTCAATCAATAATAACTTCAGTTATAAAATCACAGAAAAATGCAAGGGAGATGACTTTAAATCTTTGCTGCTGCCCACGGCACTATCATGCCTTAGTCGTCCATGTTGAGATTCACATTCCCACTGTTTGCTATGCTGACAAAAATTCCAATATGGAATCCGAGGGTCCCACCAGGTCATGCCATGTGACAGACAGAGAGTCAGCACCAGCTAATACAGTTACAGTAAGTCATCTCACATGTTATAATGTTCACCTGAGCTCACCCTCTACCATTGCACGTGAAAATATTCTACAAATTCCTTCCAGTTTACCTATCTTCACCAAAGTACAGCGTGTTCCAATATAACAATTAAGTAAAAGTGCTTTAATTTGGCAAACCCTTTTGATACTTAACCTATAAATATAAAGTATATTATATATTATTACATTACATATTATATTACATATATTATTATATTATTACATTATTATTACATATATTATATAAGTGTATATACAAAAAGGCTCTGCAAATCGTCCTGTTTTATCCTAAACAGAAAACAAGTGCTCTTTACTTGTCTAACTCTTACTAGTTGAATGATTGAGCACAAGAAATGAACCTTGATCTTTCTGTTGTTAAATAACCCTGTAAGTTGATTTAATGATTTAACTACACAGTATAAATAAAATGTAGGTTATAAGAAAAGTGAAATCTAAATAATCCTTTAAGCACAACAGCATGCATGTTTAATAAGACGGAACAGAACATTATGTTTTTATAGGTACCATCAATATAGTAAACAAAGTCATTAATCCATATTTTCAGTGCCTTTCCTGTGGTACAGACTATGTGAGATCTATGCTGTCAAATGTTACTAAAATAACAGCCGATGTGACGATGGAGTAGAAAGCACAGGCGCTGTTGAAAGCACCTACACTCCTCCACAAAAATGAAGAGGAGTCAGAGAAGACTTACAGAGCAACTCTACACTGATATCGATTGGACACATGCATATGCCATGGTAACGTGGGAGATGGAGCTGGTGGAATTTGCTGTGGATGTCAGCACATTCCCGATAAAGAAAACCACTCTGGCACACAAAGGAAAAGAGCTTTCACTTGGGTGCGCACCAACCGTCACACAATTACTTCAGATTCTTTTAATTAATGCAACCAGGCTAAACTAGTCCATCAAAGACTGAGCGTCTCTCTGTTTTTCCCATTTTGTCTATTTCTCTCTCATCGCGCAACAAAAACTGATATTTCTATTGCTGAATCAGGGGTCCACCCTGCCCTACACACTGCAGACACTTTTCTAGGTCATTTACTATTGTGATCAGCGAAAACCCCACATAAAACAAAAGAAGGCAACAAATAAACAAACAGCATTTTCCTCTCCCTTCTCCTTTTTCCCCCCTACTACCCTGTCCTGGCTGGCAGCCCCAGCCAGTGAGCTGAGCAGATGAGCTGATATGTGTCTGAGCTCTGGCAGGGTCTCTGACAGTGGCCATATGGACCACAGGGGTATGACATGGCAGTCCTAGCCTCCAGGAGGATGCAGGGCTATGCACACAGCCTATGCAGGCTACTGTACCTGTAACAGGCCTAAAACAACTGAGAGTGACAGCCAAAAAAGCAGCATTCTGGCGCCACCAAGCAGTTAAAGCAGACGACATGTAGGTTGACGGTGCACCTCTTCCTCTGACTTCTGCCAGGAGCTCTTTCCCCTCCCAGCACTGAAATTGCATAAGGGGAAAACTTGTCCAAGTTCATATAAATATTACAGAGCACCTTGTCTCCTGTGCTTTATCGTGCATTACCTATAATATAACCACTGCTTTTGTTTTACTACCAAATTCCCAAGGGTAAAGAACACTTAGTTACTGTGCAGTGGCCTGTGTAACGCATGGGTGTGTGCTTATACTGTAAAAGACAAAGGGAGACTGACAGGCAAAGTGGTGATGGAGGCGGTTTTGCAAAAGAAAAAAAAAAAAGAAAAAATTAAATGACAATGTGTGCTCTAAATTTGTATAAAATCAGCAAATCGCAGGCCTCTTAAATTGACCCTGCTGTTGCGATAAAACTGGCAACAAATTAAAATGTAGTGGTAACATGGAAATGCTTACATATGACCATTACTTAGAAAAAGGTCATTTGGTAAGAAATTACTACCATAGAGGGGAGAACATGTAACCTTTTATCTGCAGGTGGAATTAAACTTTTTATATACCAGTCAAATCAGGCAAGGACTGATTGTAATGAGGTGCAAGGTAAAGTATTCTTACAAACCAGACAAAACAACACGAAAGAACAAGTATTTCAGGACCAAGAGTTTGAAACCCAAATTACAGGTTGTTGTATCTGAAGTTCTTGCACTTACACTGTGCTCTGTAAATTCCTTAAACAAAATGAATATTTTTGCACCCCTTCCGACTCGCTTTCTGACCATTAATGTTTTCTTTTGCTACCAGGGCATCTATAAAAAGAACATTGCCAGAATTCCAAATCAACCATGCAATGAATCCACCACAGCCACATATCAGTTTAATATTTAGTGATAAAAGAGGGGCAGCTGATATATTGTTTTTGAGACACTTTAGTCTGGCAACACATAAACGATGTTTACCAGCTACACTATGTTTAATATCCTTATACAGTATACAGCAGCCTTGTGCATTAGTTGAACAGCTGCAGTACACATGCAAGCAGTTCATCACCATCATGTCATGTGGTTTCAGAAATACGATTCCGTTGGACGTTAACACCTCTGAGGTAGTTACAGAAGACATCCTGTAAATCAGCTGCTCAGACGTACATGATCACGGCATCACAATCAGGACTTTAACTCTTCTGCAGCAGACTTCTAAACTGTTCATTTCTGTTGGTTGGATGAATAAGTTGTCTACAGTTAAATGCCTTTACTATTTTCACAGAACAGTCGTTAAGTTGCGGCAGATAAATACCCCTTAATAAAACTACATTTACGGTGTTCTGAAATATTTTCCTACCTATAAAATCTTCCTACCCAAATTAACTGTGCATGGACACAACAAGGATTTCTCAAGTGCACGCAGCCTATAACTTTCTTCTACCAGACCAGGGGATACCACCCAGAAGCTAGTACCGGTCCCCGGCCCAGTGGTTAGGGACCACTGTCTACACTACATAGACATGCCGATTCAGCCTTTGCTGCCACCTATGTGAATTAAAAAAATATTTTTTCTGGTACGTAAGCTAGTGAGAAAGAGGTGGGGCGAAATCTGTCTCACTCTGTCCTGACACTAAGGAGTTAACTCAAATATGCTTGGACATCAAAGATGTGCTCAGATGACCATTGGTGACCGACCACACACTGCGATTTAACCAATTTAAATGATTTGACAGAATCTGAAGGGTGTCCCTGCTGATGGACATACCATCATGCTCTGCTGGAAGTCCATTGTAATAACTAAATGGTTCGGCGGTTTGAATTCTCAATGCGAGCCTCTTTATATCCTATTGGTCAGAAAGTCACCTTGTTCTTATTTCTTTTTAATTTAGTCAATGTAGAGCTGCTTCAGTAAGAGAGCAAAATCCTCACCTAAATAATAAAACATAAAACATTATACTAATAAATATGACAGTGCAACAGGACAAATGAAGTCACCTTAGTGTGTGGCAACTTAAGGAAAACTCATGTATTTGACAACCAAAAAAAGCTTAAATAAAAAAACACTAAGGTACAAAGAAAATTTCTCGGAAATTAAAAAAATGTGATGAATGGATTTTTTCTTTTAATTGCTTACTCTCAATGTTCCTAAACCAACAACATGGTAGGACTTGCCCAATGGCTTGTTGTTAAGTCTTTTTAACTTAACATGAAACACAGATGGTGCCTTCAAGGAAACAATAGTGGCAGCGGTGTGCCCCCAACTCATGGTCTGTATCTTATGGAACTGACCACTTATTATTGTATTTAAGACAAAATTATTAGGGATAATAATATTTCTGATATATTTTGACAGACATATTTCCACCCAATCACAAATGTAACCAATAAAAATCCAAAAGACAAATTCAATTAAATGGACTGTGTCGCATATATATCACACACGACACCTTAAAACAGCTCTGCAGTAATAATGTGTCAGAGGAGGAGATGGAATGCACTGACAGGAACAGCACCTGCAGGTGTCACAAAACGACAGCAGACTTTGTGTTACCATTTTCTTTTCTTTAAAGAAAATATACACATTTCAAATCATAGATAGAATTTCAGCCCCTCCTCCACCCAAGATCTCGTGAGATCAATACAGTATATCTGTTGTGACATAACAACAAATTTTCAGGTTTCAGATCAGATGTGGGGGTCTGAGACAGGGTTTGAATCCTATCCAGTGTGACTCTCTGGGTTGTCAGGGCAGAAGCAGAAAAAGCAAATTTGACCCAGTGATCTAATATGAAATATCGGTCGGCGGAGGATTTGGAGCAAATATCGATGCTAATAAATAAAGTAAAACCCAATCAATAATGGAAGCTAATGATGGCAGCAGAGCTGAACGCACAACAGACAGATTGGAACCCGGGGGGGAGGGAGACGGAGCTTTCTGATTGCAGCTCCCTGTGGACTAAGGTCTCTTACTTTTCTCAGATTTGAATTCAAACACTCTTGTTGTAAAGAATGTTCTCATGATCCCAAATGGAATCAACCATAATTAACTGAGCAAAGCTTTTGACAAAGCTGCACCATCATTAAACAAATAGACATCAGAGAGAAGGGGGAGTTACAAAAAAATGAACACAGAATCATTAGTTCCTGGATCGTCTGATTATTTTCTTACACACACTTGTAGAGGTCGTGGCTACAGCAAGCAATCAAAAGAAGCAATAATGCAATTTAGGAGAAACAGACACATAGACAACAGTCTTTAAGTCTTTAAGTCTGAAGACTATACTGCCTTCAGTCTTTTAACCATCTGAAAACGAGAGTTTGTATTTTTCAAGCGGCTTTATGGCAACAGTCTTGTATGTTTGGGCGTGTGATTACTGCTCTCCGTCTGCGTATATGTAGTTGGGGGAGGGGTAGCGTTCACATTTCCCACCCGGGGATGAGCAACGGTGGCTGAGGAAGGAGCTCAGAGGGTGGGGGTGCTGGTGGGTGTGCTTCTCCATCTACAGCTGCATATAGTGGTCATTCATATACTAGAGGATACTAGATGGGAGTAGATATTATTCAAGGTGTCGTAGTCTTTTGATGCGTTTTCTCTACCATCAACTGCCTCCTCTTTTTCTGAACCCCCCCCTTCCACTTTATATGTCTGCCGCCTGCATGCCTTTTTTATTGTCTATTCTCTTCCTTTTTTTGCCACCTTGCCCCTCTCACCACACAAATGCTGCCTCATCACCAAACATCTTTTTTAAATCATTTACTAGATGCATGCTAGGACAGAGGTTTGGAAGCGGAGAAGTATCTTTCAAAAGATGGGACCAGATATCACTTTAGAAGGCTCTTCCTATTAAACGGATGTCAGTTTACTAACAATACCTTCACAATAAAATGCAGTCAGTAAATATTATGCTGAACAATTGGTCATTTGCTTGGGTACAAGATAGAATGATGAATAAAGAAGACAAATTAAACCTTCAGGAAAAGCTTTTCTCCTGAACACGCACATTATTTCAACTGCTTCAAGCATGTATGAATGCAGTGGTCAGGATAGAGCAGCATTGCAAAAGATTTACAACAGGTGTAGGGACAAAAAACAACCTAACAGCAAGACGTCTTGCATTTTTCTGCCTCTAAAAAGAGAGACTGCTTCATGGCTGTGGCAATCTGCTAATGCCAGCTAGGATGCAACTCATATGTGAGCTCAGCTCATGGGGATGTCTTCCTCTCTGCCACAGAAATCTTAGCCTCCATTTTCCTCCTGTGCCTTCTTCTGCCGCCCTCCTTCTTCGGATAAGACTCTTGATTCCTCCCAAATATGTGACAAGAGATAATCAAGGGAACGCACAAGCAATGCAGCGTCTTTGCCGGCTGCAAAAAGATATCATACTCTAACGCACATACTTACGCAGAGCAAGAACCATTCCTTGAATCTCAGAGTCGCTGAGCTGTCCCTTCCCCCACCCCAGCTCATTCTCCTGCCTTCATACGTGCATCCTCCTTAATTAAAGCCTTTGCTTCAATTTCTGACCTCATATCAACTGTAATTTAGACATAAATGTAAATAAAAGAGAGAGACGTTCTGGACTGCAGGGAGAATGTGCGAGGAGACGGTTAAATATAGTTTGCGCTGCATGTATGACAGGGAGTGTTTTACTGCTGAATCTCTATTTTTCTCGCCACACATTCTGTTAAGTGAGAAGCTCATGCACTGGGAGATCATCACAAATGGAAATATTTGGATCAAATGTAATCAACTACATCCAGGTTACAGCAGAATTGCTATGAAGAGGTATATTTTGCAAGATGGCACTAAAATGTTGGAATTTAGGATTGAGAAGATAACTTAACAATGACTGAATGTAACTTCAACGTGGGGAATTGCTGCATTTTGGCCTACGGCTACTGAGTAATTCTTTGATGACACACACTAGATGTGTTCAATGTATAGCATTAGTCACCTCCATCCAATAGACCATGTTCATTTCATCTGTTCCTGTGCTTGGATCTGGTTCAGTCCTGTTCTGTTACTTGTACTCTGCCTCCAACAAATGAGCCACAATCAAGGAAGGGACAAGCTGTGTTAAGAAGTGAATACTAAACCAATAATTTCCAGACAAATTCAGCTTATGTACTGTATGATTGACACTGCTTTAAAACAACACACAGGCCAGTCTCCCCCTGCTGGCCTCACTGGTCCTGAACTGTCTAACAAGAGTGAAGGAGGGAAGTTACCTGGTCGTACCACTCCCGGTTGGTACAGGTGCACTCAGGCCACCATCCTCCTTGTCCACTCGAGTTGTTGCCATTTACTTTGGGTCCACCCTTGGACTGGCCCTTTGGGTTGGGGCCTCCGGGGCCTCCGCTTGACATAATCTTGCCCTTACTTCTCCCCAAAGTGCCTCCTCCACCTCCACCGCCGCCTCCTCCTCCTCCACCTCCTCCTCCTCCCCCTCCCATGCCTCCACCTCCTCCTGATGCTGGGGGCGGTAAGGTCTGGCCTCCCCCGTACCCTGGCGGGTATCCATAGGGCTCGGCCTGCCAGTCTCCTCCATATGTTGGGGCGTCCATTCTACGCAATGCAGCCATACGGGTCACCTCATAACATTCTGGGCACTTGCAGCAGTGGTGATGTTTGTGCATGCTGGCTGGGGCTGAATTAGAGCCGAGCGGCGTGGCACTCTCTGTGTCTGCTGCTGCGTCCTCAGATCTTGCACGTCGCTCGCTGTGATCAGCTCACACAGCGATAATGGCAGCAGAAATAACGCCAATCACAGGAATTTCTGCAGGTCTTCCCTTTTTGAATCCTGTCACTCTTTTCTTAATCCCTCCGTGTTGGCAATAAAAAAAAAG
This sequence comes from Paraplagusia blochii, assembly GCA_016785265.1. Taxonomy (NCBI): domain Eukaryota; kingdom Metazoa; phylum Chordata; class Actinopteri; order Pleuronectiformes; family Cynoglossidae; genus Paraplagusia; species Paraplagusia blochii. The sequence continues at coordinate 224,982 of JAFBJS010005425.1, forward strand.
CAATGTAGAGGGATGGAAGGCAGCAACAGGAAAAGAAAAATCTAAAAAATGGGCACGTAGTCTTTGTCCTCTTGATGTAGAAGATCAAACGAAATGTGGAAAATATTGTATGGAGCAAACAATCAGAGACCAGCCCCAAAGATAGAAATTCCTCCTGCCTCTTGCGGTTCACAGTGATAGGAATAGAAATTCATGTATAATTGTATACACATGTATATATGTGTATATATAGATAGATATATATATATATACACACAGATCAAAATGTATATACTTTTCTTTATATATTATATATATATTTACACACACAAATACATATATAAAAATATTGATATAAACAGACAAGCACAAATAACAGATATGTACAGGGTTAAATGTATATATATATATAAATATCTATATGTGTGTGTACAAATATATATATAGATATATAAACAATATATAGGTGTAAATAAATGATATCCGCAGATGAAAATCTTCTTCCCTTGATTCTCAATATCTTCCGGATAAAAGATCAAGGCTTTTTCCTCCTGCGTTGACAAAATCGCCGTCTTTCTCTCTCTGGCTCTTTTTCTTGGCTTGCAGAGAGGAGCTGAGCAGTGGATCGTCCCTCAGCCAGTGTGCCCTAGATGTGGATTATTCAGAGGGATGCGAACGAGCAAGAGAGAGGTGAAGAGAGAGAGAGAAAGAGAGAGAGAGAAAAAGGAAGGGAGAGAGGGGAGAGAGAATGGGAGAAAGAGGCAAAGAGAGAGCGAGAGAGAGAAATGCAGGCAGGGAGGGAGGATGAAGGGATCTTTAGCAGCATCCCTCCAGCACCTCAGCCCTGACAGCCACAGCCAATCAACTGGCAGCACTGCCATCAGCAGCAGCAGCAGCAGCAGCATCGACAGGACTGAGCGCTTCACTGGCTCTTCTTAAAGGGGCTGCTGCAGCTCAGTCTTAGTAATAGCTGTTTGTCGAGTGAGTAAAAAGTCACTGCCTCAAATTTAAAATCAACACCGCATCCTCAACGTTGTTGTTAAAAACCCTGCATTATTCTATTTACTTCGGGCAACACAAGTAGTTGTTACATATTTAAACCTGAATCTCCCAAAATGGTGGAGTCAAATCCAAGTTTTCCATCAAACCACTGCAGCCGACCTACAGTGATCATACATGCTTCTGGACATTAGTCACATCCGTGGTCATCTCTAGTTCAGTCGTTCACCTAACAGACCTCCTTGTGCTCTTACAGGCAGACACCCCCAAGCTACTTTATGTTTCACAGAAGCCACATGACTCTCCCTCTAATGTTTCCAGCTGTTAAAAATACCTTTTTTCCAAAGTGTCACACCTGCATGTCAACACATAGACCCTTGTTCCAACACTTTGGTCATGGTCAGAGCAGGAACATTTGTGAGAACAATAGGGAAATCTTTTGTTTAACAGTGAGGGCACAAACACGTGTACAAAACCAACAAGATTACATGCTTGGGCTTTTTTGAGTGGGTGGAGAAGGAAATTGAGAGTGAGAGAATGTCTAAGAAGGACGAAGACACACTAGAAGGTTCATGGATGTGTTCGTACGCAGTTATATTCTTGGCAATCCAAACCGGACTAAACCGTGTTCATCCATATGAATAAATATGTTATCAAAGCCATCAGTGTCAGTTAAAATTCTGACACTGATGGTGAAGGTTCATTTGAGAAAAGGACAGTCATGGTGTCACTAATAAGAATCTATATATGCATTATTTATGTGTGGTGGAGGAATGGACAGGGTTATATCTCCACTGTGGATGCGTTTGTGTTTTAATAGTCATACATGGAATTGTGCACCATCTTTTAAGAGTCAATTTCCATACAAAACGCCAAAAAAGTGTCCACAACAATGTGGATCTGGGCTTCTTTCTGGACTACAGAGTACAGCACTAGGACACACTAGTGTGTTCTGCAGGTCCACCAGGAGGCAGACACAGCAGGCTCAGCCACACTTAATTACATGCAACAGTAACTCACATCATTAGAATGATATTCTATCACTGTAACTGACAAAGAAGTGCTGGGGAAAAGTGTCGGAATCTTTAAGGCTTTATTCAAAACCAAAACCAGAACCATGGAATACCAAAAGGTGCACTGTAGTATTCAGACACAGAGCCAAATTTAGCCAATCACAGCAAGGAGGCGGGACATTGCAGGCCATTGCTTGGAAGAACAATAAAAACATATTGATCAAAGTGACAACCATTCTTCTCCAGCTTTGCCCTGTGTCTTTTATAACGGTTGTCACTGCATCTAATGCTCAGTGTGATCAGACAAATAAAGTTGTATAAAACATTCACTGATTCATTTTCATCCGCTAAGTTGTTACCAGGTTGTAGGGGCGGATGTATCCACGACCGCCACCCAAATCACTATGCACCATATTGTGAGCCTTCCCGTGGGTGGTGAGTGGCAGTAGTGGTGGTTAAGGAAGTGGACTGGGGTCTGCAAGGCTTCAGGGTCGAATCCACCAGCTGCCAGGTTACCACTGAGGTGCTCTGAGCATAGCACCAGTACAACCTACTACTTGTGGGCTCATCACCCGCAGGAAGGCTCACAATATAGTGCAATGTGATTTGGGTGGTGACAGCTGCCCCTGCGACACGGCAACTGACAGAAGAAAATAAATGAATTGTATGAATGTAGAATTGAATTAGTGTAGAAATATTTCAGGGTTGATGAGCACCAAGAAGAAAAGAAGCAATATTCTGTTACTGGCCCTGGTTCAGCGGACTCACAGCAACCACAGCTATTGGCTGAGGAGGAACAGTACCCAAAAATTATGCTGTAAAACAAGACACCTGTCTATATATCACACACACTACACATATATATATATATCATATGTATGTGCATCCATGTAGGTTTGAATGCACATACATATGAATGAGCCGGTGCTGTTTGTGTGTAGCAGCCTTGAGAAATACTGCGCCCAATTAAAGAGCTTGGACTGGAAAGCTGCGGATTAACAGCATACGGTGATTTATCTTGTGAAATGAAAGCAGTGACCTCTGACTGTTGACAGATGAAAAAAGAAGGGCCGGTGATTTATGGCATAAACAGAGGAATTATCTTGTGCTTTTGAACAGAGATGCTTCACTGTTGCCTTTATTGTTGTTTGTACAGCCCCCCCCCCCTTCAGCCTTAAAATTATCAGCTCTGCAACAGCCAGCATAGTCCTTGTTATATAAACCCACCTGGCTGGCGAACTCAGACAAAGTATTGAGCTTTTCAGTAATTTTCTAGGCATTTCTCTGAGATGCTACAGTATATGACTACTCCTCCGTCACCTGACCGGATGCATCACCATAAAAGGGCAGTCGGCAGTGAGGCAGTATTAAAGAGACAACGCGCACTGTGCAGCTTTGCTGTAGCATCTGTGAGAGGGGTGGGGGAGAAGGCATCATTACATCATAGCTGCTTCTTTCACAAATATTTAACAAATGAAGGATGCTATTTGCAGAATGCCCAGGAATCTGGGCACAGAATCTTTGTAGGAATATATAGTTTCAAGGAGAGGCAATCTGCAGATGGAAAAATAAAGACTGAACGCCTGGTCTGTGCCTCTCAGTGTTTCAGTGAAAGACACAGCAACCTGCTGAAGAGCAACATCAAAGCTCTCACAGAGATGCAAACACGGAAAGACGACACGGCCAAATCTCTGTATTGAGCAGCCTCATGACACCACCAAGCACTGGAATAAAAAGAGACGAGAGAAAACATGTAGTAGAAGAGAATAGGAGTTATTGTAAAAGATGGCCCCACAGCTGCTGCACATATGAGTGAACAAGATACATGAGAGAGAAGAAGCAAAAAAAAGGGCAAGAAATGCCAGGTAAGGAGATCAGACGCTGAGAGAACAGCTACAGGAAAGTGATTCAACGTGTTTGGCCAAAATATGGTGACTAGAAGGGATCAACTGAAGCACCATACTGAACATGACAGGTGAATAAAAATAGAAGTAAATGGTTTTTTTGTGTGTTTACATGTCCATGAATGTGTGTAATTATCCATTCACCTTTGAATGCCACAGTGTGCTTCATCAGTGATGTGTTGAGAACCTGTGCATGTGTGTCTGTCTGTGTGTGTGTGTGTAAAGCTGAGCTAAAAAAGAAGCAAGGAAAAAAAAGATGTGAATTACAAGAGGGAAGAAAAAGACAGGATGAAAAAACTGAAAAAGTGAGATGGGGGAGAGGCAGAGGGAGATAGTGATAGAGAGAAGGGAGAAGAGAGGGAGAGAGAGAAAGAGAGAGAGCCAGATCAGTCTGTTGGGATGCAGGCGGGGGAGGAATGTGGTTTCCATGGCAACCGGAGGAAGGCTGAGCTCTGGGTGTCCGTTCCAGCTCTGCACTGCACCGGCCCTCGCGTCTCAGCCGCCTCGCTCTATGTCCCTCTCTCTTACGCATACACACACACACACATGTCGGCCCCAGCACTTTATCTTTCTCCCATTTCTTCCTCCCATTATCCTGATCTTTGCACCTCCTTAACTACATAACCTCCTCTTTTCAGGCCTCCCTCTGTTGTCCTTTTTCTCTCTCCTTTTCACACACCGCCTCACTCACTCTTTAACACATGCATGCTTAGAGAGAAGTGCACGTCGACCCATGCTGTCACCATATTCTCATCACATAAGCACACTGACTCTGTAAGCCTTCAGCCTTTATCTCTCTCTCTCCCTCCTTTTCCTAAGACCCCCACCCACCCCACAGCCTCCTCCACCCACTGCACTAGTTCTGGGCTCAGCTGAAAAGCTGACGCCTGCGGCCACTCTTCTGCCATGTGCCACTGGCCGTGCTGTAATGGGGAAGCCATGTGAACACCAAGGCCTTCAGCTACAGCGGGCGGCGAACACACTGACATGTCTCTGTCATGTGAATACTGTATGAACACAAATCTTCGGGGCAGGCCGCAGCCTTAAGATGAAATTGCTTGACATTTTGGAAAATGTAGCCTTTTTTTTGCCAATAGTCAGATCAATAGTGGTGAGCTAAGTAAATGGCCAGAAACACAGAGGCACTCCACTTAGCACTGCAAAAAGACAAGGATCAGGGGAATGCAGTTCGCCAGCACCTGTAAATCTCACTTATTATCACATCAGTGATGTTTTGTCAAATCAACACAGAAAAGAAAGTGTAAGCGTGAATATCTGCCACCAAAATATCACTGCTTTGCTGTCAACTCATCAAGTTACAGAATGATTGTTAAAGACTTTAAATCCTCATGTCTAGTGATGGTGCTTAGTCATATGAAAGTTGATCCTTCAAAAAAGTATTTCAACCACTTCTGAAACAAAATTGTTCCAAAATGATAAACTAAAAAACTGTGTTATTTACACTATTTTTTGTGAGGTGACATCCAAGTGACAATGGCAGCCAAAGCTTTGTAGTCTGTAAATTTTGATTTTGTGGCTTAGTGGAAAAAGATAAATACAAAAAAAATAACACTTGCATATTAAACATATTGGGGTTTTTTTGACACTACCGTAGCCCCCCTAAACCCATGTCATCAGGGCCCCTTTAATAGCTCAGCTTGACTCACCTTTGGCACATTGACATGTGAGACAGTCACAACACCGGAAACTCGCTCCACTTTGTGAGGGCTCCTCCTGCTGGTTACTCTCACCAGAGACACTCCTTCCTCCTCATCCTGTTGACAAACCAAAAGAATATATTTATAGATAGTAAGTCCAAATCATTTATAATGGAATAAGGACACGAGTTGTATCAATAGGACACAGAATACATTTAAAATACATACAAACAAGTTGCCACATAAAAACAGTATTGTCTTTTTTTTATATATGACAATATCTACGACCTGGCCGTGAATAGACAACTGTCAGCAAGAATTCTACCACCTCAAAACCCAACATATGCAGTAGAATTCAATGTTATGTAATATATTTTAAAACAGAATGATATAGTTTTAACCTGATCTGACAGCAGAGGGCAGCCTTCATGGCTGGCCACCAACCATTCAGTGTTTATCACTTACACATGTTATCTTAAGTGCAAAGCAGGGTCATGGAATTTCCAAAGACGGACGACTTGTTTTTAGCTCCACTTGAAGATAAAACTCGCTGCCCTTGCAGGCATACACACCACTCTTTTGTTGTTGCACATAAATCTGATTATAAGCACAAAATAAACTCAGTCCTGATTAATTCTAGCCCAAAAACAAATACCCTACTGCAACAACATCTTGTCTGCTTTCATTCCCTTTCCAGAGGAGCTGCTCTCCTCCGCTCTCACCTGCTACTCTGCACCAAATAGGGGAATTTGCAGACTCATTTAGTTTCTCTCTTCTCCTCCACTCAGGTGACAGCATGGCTAGAATACTGATGAGCGCCACTCTGGGTGTCCATTAAGCTGCTCGCTCTTGCTCTTTCACAAACTTGCCCACTCTGACTGCCTACATCCCTCCATCACCCTCTTCTCCATTTCTCGAGGACTGTTTCTTTCGGAACAGCTGGGATCCACAGATGAGATGATGGAGGAGGATCAGGAGCCACGCTGCACTGAATTAGACGCAAGACAGGGTGGATCACAGAAGACGCTGAGACCAGTTAAGGGTGGCACAGACAAAAATCAAGTTTGTGGTTTAGTTTCCCAGCTGTGGACCTGACAGCAGGGTTAAAATGTTGTTCATGGGCTGTGTTCATTGTATTTTTTTCATTTTTTATTTTTTATATATATTTCGTTTTTTACTTTTTTACTTTACTAGATTTTTTGTGTACTGTGAAGCATTTTGGCTGTATTAGGTTTATTGTAAACAGTTGTACTAATACTAAGTTGATTGGTAAATGTAAATGTAATTTATCTTGTTAAGCTTTTATTTATTACATAAACTGTATGTATATTTATGTGTTGCATTATGATATACTTTATATAATAAGAGTATATTATCTAAAAATAACTAAATCTTCTTCCTCCTGGGTTGGTAATGCCAACACCTAAAAGCATCTAAAACAGGGGTCTCAAACTAGCGGCCCGTGGGCCATTTGTGGCCTGCGTAACGATATTTTGCGGCCCCCACCTTGATGTAGTTGTAGTTGAAAGTTTGAATTTATAATAATATTTTATATATTTGTTCTCCAATTAAAATTTTATGGTTCTCAAAACCCTGATCCTCAGTCATCTTCTGGTTCAGTGTTGTATTACACAGAATACATTGGAAACTGATTTTTCTGAAACAGATTAAATTTTTTCTTTTGTATTGAACACTGAAAACAGACGCGACCCTTCAGTGAAATGCTAGTGTGGGTGGTGGCCGTTAACTTATTTGAGTCTGAGACCCCTGATCTAAAATCCAGAAAACGAAACCTCTGGACTAATATTTAGAGGTTTGCGGTGACAAACCTGATTTTCTTTCCCCGAGATATACAGTAATTTGTGTTCTACATCATCTGCAAGACAGCCTGTGAGGGACAAGTACAGTGAAGTTTCCTTGTGCAGCTGTCTGGCCATGATCCAATTTAGACTTCCTAGCCCCATTTATAAACACCACATATTGCCATGTATGGATTGGCTTTAGGGTGGTGTTGAGTAATAGGGAAAAAAAAACGTTGGTTAAAGTTATTATCTCTTGGGATGATCCGACTGTGCAATTCTTTCTGCACCATCGTGTTACGAAGCCAACCACAGGACATAAACACACACCCTAAGAATACATACAGTAAAACATGAGAAGATCATGACATTTAAACATACAACACCTTCAGACACCATCACATGTTTTACAGTCCTGTTACTACATTCAGCCTGTCTCTGTTGTCATACTTTGTTTTACATAAATACAGTCTAAGGCAAATCAGTCACTAACACAGTGTTCCCCAACCTTTTTGTGCCACAGACTGGTTAAATGTCTAGTTGTCCAGAGTTCTAAGATATTTTCCTACCTATAATATCTTCCTGCCCGAATCAATTAATTAAGAATTTCTCAAGTGCACCCAGCCTATAATTTTCTGCTCCTGGACTGGTAAACAAGGTTAGTATCTTCTACCAATGGCACATTATCAAAAAGATTCTAAAACAACAAGTTTATTATTGTTGTTTTCACTGAAAAAATATTTCCTGATCAAATAAAGTTGCATTGTTGATGACGGAATCCTAGCTATTCTATTGTTAAGTTCATATGTTCATATTGGTATGGATCAAGTGGAAGTAATGGACAGCTGGGGCCAAGAAAAAGCACTATTTCTCTGTGGCCCAGCACCAACTCACCCACGAACCAGTACTGGTCCACGGCCCAGTGGTTGGGGACCACTGCACTGACATATTTTTTCGCCAATAATCTCACAGATAGCAAAGCACTACAGTCTTTGCAGTCATTGTTGATGAACAAAATAATCTGTGAATAATGTCATGTAGAGGTAAAATGAAAAACCCCCAGAAAAGTTTTTTCCACACTCTGTGGACTTGAGGACATTCAACCTGCTTCCGTTTCCATCCGTTACTGTAACAACCATTTGTATCTGTTCTGTTTCTAAGCTAAAAATATTCCCAACAAGCATATGAGTGCAAACATGTAGCTTCATCAGAGCAGCACACTGATGAGCTAAATGGTAATCAGTTCTCCTGGACTGTGTCGAATTCCCTCTTTTCCTTCTACCCATGTGCCCCTCTTCTTCCTGTTTTCCAACTTTCTCTCTGCCTCACATTCACCTGTTTGGTTGAAGTAAGAGCCACCGTGACTCACAACAACCATGACATTAATGCATGTAGGAGTGCACACACCGGTAGTGACACCATGCACTGGATTCTATGTCCTTTTCTCAGCTGGAGAGCTATGGAACATATTAAACACCAACTAATAGTAAACAGTTTCCCCCAACAATTTCATTATGATGAAGGAATATTACCTCCCAGTCGTTGTGCCTTCTGTCCTCATTCTCAGCAGCTTCTCCTGAGCTGTGCTGCAAGGTCACCTCGTAACACTCTTGAATGTCTGTGAAAACAAACAATAATGAGCGTGGCTCTTCATTTTTCTGCTCATTATCTTCTCAGCTCTAAACCACATACTGTATCAATTATGGTCTCACGAGGAAATGTCTATTTCTTGGTGGTTCAGCAGGTGAGAACATGGGGTTGGGAGCAGAGTCTGTTCAAATCCCAGTTATGTCGGTACATTTCTTGTCGTGCTGCTGACTACAGAGTATGACTCAGGCGGTGACTGAGTAAATCACAGGCCCACACTTCAGTATCTCATGCAGTCTGAGCGACACTTTTTTGACTCCTTTACTTCAACATGTTTGTTTGTCAGTTAAACTACAAGTCATTCTACATCTTCACACTGAGTCTCCACTTTAGGTTGAAGGGATTAAATGTAACTAAAAGCAAACACTCCCCACCATAGGTTTAAGTAGGAAAGAAACTTGCAATACCATCAAGTCAAATGACACAAATTGATAGCCAATGGTAGACAATAAATATTCTGTAGGGATTAAATCCCCAAAAGTACTTAAAAAATAAAACCAAAATATTAGATATTGTAGTTTATTCTGTTGCCTTATCCGGTTAAAAAAGCTAGCTGTAACAATGTCAAAATTTTGTTAATTAAAATAACTTTTTTTTTGGCTGTAGTCCAGTCTTTGATGTGATATAGGACAGTGGTTCCCAACCACTGGGCCGGGGACCAATACAGGTCCGTGGGTGAATTTGTGCCAGGCTGCAGAGAAATAAATAACTATTTTGGCCCCATCTGGCTATTACTTCCACTTGATCCATACCCATGGATCAACTGAACAAAAGAATGGCTAGGATTCCATCATCAATAACAACAATAAACTCAAAATGACCAAGATAGATAGTAAACTTTATGCATTGATGAGTCATTAATACAAGATTCTAACCTTGTATACATTTCTGGTAGCAGAAAGTTATAGGCTGTGCGCACTTGAGAAATCCTTGTTATGTGCATGCACAGTTAATTTGGGTAGGAAGATTTTATAGGTAGGAAAATATTTCAGAACACAGGAAATTTAATTTTATTAGAGGGTATTTATCTGCCACAACTTAATGACAGGCCTGTTAAAATAGTACCAGACATTTAATCGGTCCGTGGCACAAAAAAATGTTGGGGAACACTGTGTTAGTGTGTCATAAATGTATAATTATATAAACTATTCAGCTTAATCTCAACTTGGGTAAACCTGGAAAAGTATTTAACCTCTAGATGTCGCTAAACACTTTATTTAAGAAATATTATGTGCAATGTGCTGCTTTATTTTTACTTTTGTCATCTCAGCTTGCTACTTCCATCAACTCTGTTTAAATCTTTCCTCGTTCCCACATAACACCTCTGCTCACATTTCTCGTGTCTCCACTTTTTAAGTCTTGGTTCGTTACACACTGACATCACGTGGTCACTTATTCAGTGGTAATAATTTGATGAGAACTCACCAGGACACTTCTAAATGAGGGCAAAAGGGAGACGAAAAAAGCATTTTCTACTAGATGTAAAAGGAATGCATTTCTATTGTCTTTGTCATAATAAAAGACACAGACACATAGAAAGAAACAATGACAGGTATGCATCAATATGTCCCAGCAAGAAGAACAAAAGTGTAAGAATGGAGAATGTGACTCATGGCTGTGTCTGACTATGGAGGAGTGAAGCCATGTGTGGGCTGAGGAGTTTGTTGTCCAGCTCAGCAACCTAACCACACGCATAACACCGGCCTACCTGCATAAAAGCATTGACCGGAGAGCCACAGACACACAGTAAACAAGCGCCTACATCCTCATCCTCAGCAGGCCTCTATTAAACTCCGTTCGTCACATTTTTCTTCTGCGTCACATTTATAAACCACTCAAAAATGCACTTTTGGGTACAGTACAGTACAGCACTGCAGACCAGCAGGGGCAGGCTTAACAGATATTCAACAAAAATTAGACCTTTTTTCACTCAGTATAATTGTCTTGCTGGTCCTCCCACTATTCACTCATAACACAGGGTTGATGAAGACCTAAGCGAAACAAGGTTAAATTTTTTTAAAGAATTTTCCTAAATGGAGGAAGTCAAACCAGACGTCCCCCATCCTTAGGTATACTTATATTTCCGTACAAACTTATGTAACACAGTTTAAATCCCCATTGTTTTAAGTAATTCTCACATCTTACAACAGTAAGAAAAGAAATAAAAACAATTCAGACTTTGAATAATCGTTGTCATGTCGTTGTCTCATTTTACCTTGAAGTAAAAAAGCCATTTTATTCATATATGCATATTAAATCAATATCTCTTAACACAAAAGATTATTATACATAGGTTTATTCTTCTCCCACCAGCCTGTAGTAAAAAAAAGTTTGAAGACTAAGGAACAGAACTGTTCACAACCCCAATAATAAAAATAATAAGCTATGTTACATTGAGGAAATCATTAACTCTTCTATTGAGCTGATCGTTGAACTGCTTGTTAGATCAAATCTAAATAAACAACGTCAATTGAAGAACCTCATATCTGTAGATTGATGGACTTGGACACCTGCACTCCTTTCAGATGTCCAACACCTACAATTAGACCGTCCATCTATTCCTGGCACAAGTAACAAGGTAGAAAACTCAGATTTTCTTTTAGCTTAGGATCCGGATTCAGGACAGTTATTTTCCTCATGTCCTTAACGTTCCAAAAAAAATTCTCCAAACTGTTCCAGTCCTCACAGACCACATGCATTCCTGGCCATGGATCAAAATACACAATCAAAGCCAGAATTCTTACTCTGGTTGGAAGCCTTTGTCACAACCGAAAGGGGATTCCCGTACCTTCGCCCTCTCTGACAAAGAGACTACATGTAGGACTGGTTTGTTTATGGGTGTTGTAGGCCTCATGGTTTTGTTGTGCACCTTTTTAAAATGGACTGAGGTCATCTCTGTATTACCAGCCTGGATGAATCATGAAGTACCCAAACAAATGTGCTCTTTACGTGGCGATGAGTAATCCGCAGCTCACTTGAATATCACAGTAACAAAGAGCAGAATCTCGAGTCAAGCCAATCTTTTCATCCCGTCACTGCCGCAACAAAAATATTCTACAAGAATTTATGGTCCCCTGTAATTTGTCTGTCCGTTTGCATGTCTCTGCTCCCCACGAGCCGCCCCTCCTACACCTCCCACAGCATGTTTGAACGTTGGAACAAAAGGATGGATGCACAGTTAAGGCGACCTTTGTTCGTGACCGTGTGACCATGTAGACATCCAATCAAGAGGCCAAAGCTGAACCTTCCCACAGTGCATCAAACACCTCCTTACCCCCTCCAGTGTTGCTGAGGTAAGATCTGTAAAAGACAAATACTGCACAAACAAAATGCTGGAAAAACATGTTATTGTTTAAAACACTCCTAATTCCTGGTCCAAAACTTTGTGAACTTTTCAATTGAAATTGGTCAAAAGAGAATTAGCTCACATGGCACTAAACGTTTAAAAGGGAACAAACAAACTAAAAAAGAATGTTTACACGGCAATTAGGGCGATCAGTTGGCTGTTTTTCTGTCCTTTGTGATGAGGAACACATGTTCAAAGTGAAAGTCAAGGAGTCGAGATCTCTGAAAAGAACAACAACCACAACCACAGGAGACTTCTTCTCCTCATACGCTGCACACATGGTCCAGAATGCCAGGAAGAATCAGAGATAGTGTTAGCACTCTCTGTACATTATTATTATATATATAATAATTTATGTATAAACATATGTATATATATATATGTTTGTGAAACAATGTTATATACAGGTTAGCATTGGTGACGTGACCTAGCGGTTAAGGAAGCAGACTTGTATCCACAAGGTTTCAGGTTCAAAGCCACCAGCTGCCAGGTTGCCCCTGAGTTGCTCTGAGCATAGCACCATCCCGACCCACATAACTTCCAGTGGACTCACCACCTACTCACAATATCACCATATGATGCAATGTGATTTGGGTGACAAGCACATAAAGATGAATGAATGTTACATTACAACCAGTGCGGTAGGACTAAGCACTACATTTACAAACATAGAATTTTAACATGCTCGACCTTTAACGTAACGGTGCCACTACATGAATACTGGAGATCAAACAGTCTGTATTCAATTTCATGTGTAATTGCTGAGACGCCTGTTGAGACATTATACTAAAAATAAAACTCAGAGGCCACAAACTGGAGAGTTGGGAGGTCACTTAAAGTCAATGTTATCTCTCCTACGCCAACATAAACAATTTACTATTGGTCATCAAATAGCTCTGTTGGTCTCACATTGGAAAATTCACTTTTTAAGACACAGTGTTTTCCCCTTTTTGGAAGCATCAGAGCATTGATACTCAACTGGTGAGCAAAGGGCACAGGATTTGCGCCTACTCATCCGATCGGTTTCCTCATCTCTACAAGAAATGTTTTCATGTGGAAACCATGAAGGTGTTGGAACTGAAGCAGCCCATTAAATCATTAGACCATTCTCGCAAAGATACGGTACTTCAGAAGACTCCTTCAATACTACGGTGTTATACAATGCTGTTACCTCTAAGATTCTAACAAGTAGTTCCTTTTGCAAACTGAAATGTTAGTTAGCAAAACAACTGCAGCCCAGTATCTCCTGGTCAGGACAGCTTTGTAATCTGTGGCACAATCACAGTCATCCTGTCCTTTTCACATGATCAACATAATACCAAGCTGCTGTGTTCCCTCTGCATGAAGAAGCTGAGCCAAGAAAAGTATGATCCAGGCCAAAAGGCTCAAAAGAATACTCTGGTTTTCAACTACTGTACGTAATGTTAAAACAAAGCTGATCATAACACAACTTCTAATGAGAAACAAACTCTTCTTGTTACATGTTTTCAGTAAAAATAAGAGCTGCTGTATTTCACTAACAGCTGCCTGAGCAGCTCATCCCCCAGATCCCCGACAGTGAAGCAGCAGTAGGTCAGCAGCAGCATCAGCAGACCCAAAGGCAGGCATCATTATAACATAGCTGTGGTGATTAGAAGGTCCACTCAACCATCAATAAGAGTGAATTGTCTTTTATGCTATAAAAAGAAACTGAAACGCATCAGTAGTCATATTAACATGATAACATTCATGTTGACACAGAAACGTGGAGATCTACAGAGCTGTGGCTGCATGGTTTATGTCATTTTTAATGTGATCAGATGTTGGTGTTGGCAGTGAGTTAAATGCAGTCAAAATTGCCCTTCATTTAGACAAGTGTGACCACTGTCAAGGTCTATTTCACTCTATTGTGTTAAGTTTTCAAAATCTTACCCTAAAACCAAATGGATTTAACAATAGCAATACGTGTGTGTCTTTTTCTTTAAAAGTGAGATTATATTTGTTACTTTTTTCTGTAATTTTATTTATATTTACAAATATTTTCCTACCTATAAAATCGTCCTACCCGAATTAGCTGTGCATGCACAAAACAAGGATTTCTCAAGTGCACATAGCCGATAATTATCTGCTACCAGGCCGCAATACAAAGTTAGTATCTTGTATCTATGACTCTGCGTCATTTTGAGTTTATTGATGTTGTTTTCATTGAGAAAATATTTCCTAATGAAATATATTTGCATTATTGATGATGGAATCCTAGCCATTCTATTGTAAAGTTATTTTGTTGATATGGGTATGGATCAAGTCTAAGTAATAGACAGATGAGGCCAAAATGGAACATTATTTCTCTGCAGCCCAGCACCAATTCACCCACGGACCGTTACTGTTCCCCGTTCCAGTGGTTGGGAACCACTGATACAAGTTATCTTGGGTTAACTAATCGTGGCTCAGTGAAGCATGAAACTCATATGTAATACAGAAGCTTTAAAGTTTAAGAAAGAAGAAGACTAACCAACTAACAACCAGCCCATTGGCAACTCATGTGATATGTGTTTGTAATGTGCGTCAAGTGATTTAACACTTGGCGCATGTTACGATCATTTAATTAACCTATTGAATTGTAATTTTCAGTTACTTTCATCAATTTGGAGAGATTTGACTGAGGTAAAAATACTCCTAACTTCACTGACATGTTTTGTCAGTGTGAAGACATGTGAAGTGAGCAGACAACACAACAACCGCACTTCATGTGAGTTAAATTTGAACAAGAAACAAGAATCGTGCACATGTCTGGAGGATTACAAGTCACAGCAGTTTCATTAGACGGACAGACAGATCCTGTGCTGAATCCACTGCACACTCCTTCTTATATGAACACTGATCTCTATCGTGTTGACACCCGGCCATGAGGTATTAGGTAACAAGGAGGAATTGTATTTTCACAAGTCTGAGCTTATAAAAAGTCTGTGAGTGTGCCTGTGTGGATTTATTGGTATTTCATTACAATCTTAGTGCATTACGCTGGGGTGTATACAGCGAATCTTTGTGAGACCAGCTGAAAGACCTCTTTCATAAGACACTTTTGAGCAAACATTTAGACCAAGTTATAATATAAAAAGTTTAAACCCTGACTTTGTCAACACCATCCCTGACTGTACACACACACATAAACACATGCTTTGGTTTCTCCAAAATAGTATACATGATAACAAATCCAAGTCTTTGCGGAAAGTTTGTCATGACGATAACAATGTAACTGCACCTGCCAAGTTCTGCCTGAGTCTGTTTCCAAGACAAAGACAAAAAAAAAGGATTTTTCTCACCAAGAAGAGCCTGAAACAGTTGACTTCCCAAAATGGACGACACTTTTGCCACGCTGGTTTTCAGGCCCTGCTCCTCTGGACTGGTCAGGGTGGCTTGGTATTTTGTGAGCAGCCCCACTGCCCGCTCTGTGTCTGCCACACAAAATAAACAAAGCTCAGCTCAACTGATGAGAATAAGCTGAACCGTAGGAACTTTAGGAACTACTTTGGGTACTTTTTAGACAATATATGTAAACAAACCCTGTGCTCTTTGGTTTGTCAACTGGTTAGGATGCTGAGTAGTGATAATAATACTGATCAACAGTAGCATCATGATCAAACAGTTAATGTAAGAACATTGTATTTTGTGAAACACATGTATCTTTATTTCTGTCATTTACATTTTTGTGTAAACCTTAAATAAACACAATAATATATTTTTTAATTTCATTATTCCACTGTTTTGGTCGTTGTCCTCAGCTTCAAACAGGGTTATCCTTGTTCTTCTACTTAATTTTTTCAAATTCTTTTCACAATTTTCAATTACTTTCTAGACAGTGTGAGTAACACAAGTTGTCTTGACGCTTCTTGGCAGTTACTGCCAGTTATCTTGTGTTTTCACTTGTTTTTTAATACTAAGAAAAATTCAGTACTCCATCTCTCACTATGAGTTCATATTGTATCTAGTAAATTATTAACATTACTATAAACATGACAAACTATTGAATTTTTATGCCCAAACCAAGTGGTACAATAATAACTTCTGATACTGTACACGATAATTTTATTCACATTTTTAAAAAAAAGATATATATATATATATATATATATATATATAGTGGATCATATTTACAATAATAAACATGGCTGTAAAAACATATCTTTATAATAAATTAAGACACCTAAATACCTTGCTCTTGACATTAAAAAAAACGTTTGACCGGAAGTCGCTCAAATTGAAGTCTACATACTTTTTAAAATAAATAAACAAATATATCTATCTATTTTCCAGTAAAATAAGACTTATAATAACGTTACATACTTTTAGTATTTATTCGTCATGGTGGTGTGATACGGTAACGGTATCGGTCAGTCGCTTTAAACACAGCTAGAGTTGACATTAAAAAACGGTTTGTGGGAGTGACGTCGCTGAAAGTTAACGGTTACTCACCGTATCTATGAACCATGCTGTTTTCGACTCCGAAAGTCATGTAAAAGGAAATGTGAAGCAAAAATAAATAGAAAGGTAGTTGTAACTACAGCAGGGACAGCTGTAATCCCGGGATAATCAAACAAAATCACACGTCCAGGCTCCTCCTTCACTCAGACATGTTAAATGTTGAGTTTTAAAGTGCTGTCTGTCCGTGGACACTCCCAGTGGTTCTGCACTCTGCTGTGGTCCACACCCTGTCTCACACACACGACACCAGGGGACACTGTTTACTTCTTGACCACTTTCCACTGAACTTTTGGGAGAAAACGGTCCTGGAGAGCAACACGTACTTCCTCCTCCCCTTTCACCTCACACTGACACACGCTGTGGTTCTCGCTCTCTCTCACACACACACACACACGTCGTATTCGTATATGTTGAACGGGCTACGACTCTGACACATCAGTAATGACACGTTCAAGGACAACCACACCTGCAAGTTATCAGTTTGGCCTTTAATAAAGACTGGTTCCCCGAAACACAACTCGCTGTAAATTCTTTCCCTTTATATAATGTCGCCATCTTGTGCCGAATTTAG
>JAFBJS010005425.1:243104-267018 GCA_016785265.1 Paraplagusia blochii
CTATCTATCTATCTATCTATCTATCTATCTATCTATCTATCTATCTATCTATCTATCTATCTATCTATCTATCTATCTATCTATCTATCTAAATAACTGTCTGTCTATCTATCTGATGAGCACCTGAAACATTTACTTTTACCCTCATTTTAAGAGATAGATAGTATCCTTCGGGAAACACATCCACAGGTCCACATAGACATATTTTTTATTAATTTGTTGACACTTTAAAAATATATATTCACAGACAGAAACATCAATCGTAAAAAAAAACAGTGCAAATCTGTAGAGCATACAACAAAGTCTGTTTTAGTAATTCCAGAAAAAACCCTGTTACTTATTCCTTTACAAAGAAAAATCCCTAAACTCTAGTGTTTGGACAGTATCTTAAAGTATCTTAAACATTAGGTACATTAAAAAATCATTCCACAGCTTGAATGTTGACATCTGGGCAACCTCAACCATTTCACATCTTAAAACTTAAGTATATAAAAGAATACATTTGACGACGTCTCCAGCTACGTCTAAAAAATGACACCTTGAAGTTCTTTTAAAAAATAGAAATTTTAGTCACATCTTAGAAGTCGCGCATTGACGAAACAATTTTATAAATCAGTTAGTTCACATGAATCTAACATTTCACATTCAGCTTGGTCTTCTGTCATAGTAAAAGAAGCAAATGTATAAATTGTGGTCATCCCTCCTTCAGAAATGTCACTGCAACATTCCTGGAGTGAAAGTATTCCTGGGTTCATGGGTGGTTCAAACAGTGGGTAGAAAAGGGGTCAATTCTTTCCAGGTTGATGTATTGTCTCCTCTCTTCTCTTTTTCTGCTTTATGGTAATTGGCAAAAAATAGATAATAGTCATAATCAGATGTTTTATCAGTATAGTATTTATTATGATAAGGTTTAAATTACTGAAGAGGCAAAAGTGTTTTCTATTTGTAGTGAAAAACCGTTGACTGATGCTGCTAAAAAAATACTATGTTTTTGTAAATTAAATCCTGATATCCTATCGCCACCTGCAGTGCTGTTCTCTTCGGCCAAATTCTCCCATCATCATCTTCTTCTGCTGCTACGTCACAGAGAGCTCATCTGTGGCTACGCCTTAGTGAATATTAACTGTTCAATGACAACAACTGCTTAAGTAACACCATCCCTCTAATCTCACCTCACTGTCTATGACATCTTCCTTCTCAATCGTGTGCCTAAAATATGATCTGTATATCAGTTGTTAGCCAATAAGCCATTAAAATTCCTGAAAAAAAATCAGTTTTTTTTGGTCCCATAACGGAAATCAGATCAGTTTCTCACCAGATAAAAAAAAATCAAATCAAACAGATACTGATGGTGGCATACTAGATATTTTGTTGTTAATCAAGTGATTAGTAGTGAATGTTAGTGTTGTCAATTTGCATTAAATCTATCTATAATAATAGATCAAAAGATGAAAATGTATGTAGATGATGTAAACCTCTTTTGTGTTAAAAAATGATGGCATTACATTTTCTTACTATTATTAGTTTAAGAATCATTTTCAATAATTCTTTCACTTTACCTCTGCTGTGACTATGTGTTGTCCTGGCAGGGAAACAGACCTTATAAGTCAAGATTTCACAAGTACGCAAAGAAAATAAATCAGAGAAGAGCTCTTCTTACCTCTGAACGATGAAGATTGTAGTCATCACCAGGACTGCTACAACGTCCACCACAATCCATGTTATACGGTAAGTTCGAGGGGACTGAAACAGACAAAAGAAATGTCTGTAGGTATTTTGTTGTTGCTGTGACAAAAACCTGACTGGATTTGTCTGTGCTGCTCACCATGACCCAGTTGGGCTGCTCCATGTCTCTGAGGAGGTGGCAGGAGTTGGTGGTGACGGAGCTGGCCCCTGCACACCACAGCAGAGAGAAGAGCCACGGCTCATTAACCACCCACAGGTTAACTGACTTGTTGTGGCTCCGCAGCTCTCTGGAATGAACACACAGAGTGGAAGGAGTTCAGTTGAAGAAATTCAAAGATTCTAACACAGGGGTGTTGAACTCAATTTCATTCATTGAAAAAAAAACTGTAAATATTTCCCCAGATATTTAATGTAAGGGCGATGATAGGGTCTCTTTGGGGCTGTGAGAAAGATATAGCTAGGGCCATACCAGTGCCTGAAGCAAAAAAAAAAAAAAAAATTTGACTGGGCCCCCTAGTGGCCAGAGCCCCAAGCAACTGCCTGGCTAGCCTTTGATTGCCACCCATGATTCACATTTTTGGAAACATTAAATCAGTAAAATACTCTAGAAATTATCAACACATGTAAAAATAAATCAGAAACTAAACACACAGATCATTTCAATGTTTTTTCAAGTTTTTTTTACAGACCTACAACTACAAAAGAAAATTAACAAAATGCAATAATAAAGACTATGCACCAAAACTACAAATTCTGCCAGTATATAAGGGCTTTATACTGGTACATATTTGATATGATCTGGTGGGCCAAATATAACTACACTGCGAGCCAGATTTGGCCCCCGGGCCTGAGTTCAACACCAGTGTTCTAAGTATCCCAAAAGGATTTTAAATTATAAATTTTTTAATGTGCTTTTTAAATGTTCATGTGTTCTCCAGATAAAACAAAACCCTGGAAACAGAATTTGAAAAAATTGTTCGAAATATAACCTAAAAACCAGTTTCTTTATTGATGTTTTCTTTCATACCATGCATGTTTGACATTGTACCCAAGGATTTGGACATTACTTGAATCACATTTCAAATCCCTGAAGGATGATCCTGTGAGGTATTCTATTTCACATTCACTGACAGCACTCTGTCCCAGCATGCCTCAGATTTTACTGCCATAGTAAGCGTGCCTGACTCCTGGCAGTAGATAAGAACCTGATTATATTTGGCTTGTGTTTTTACCTGATCTTCTCTGTACTTAGTTTGTTGTATTTCATATTCAGGTGGGTTCCACTTTTGTTATCCATTTCTTCTAAGTTGTTATAAACCTGAATGAAACCTGGAGCAACCGAGCTCACGGCTTCTCTTTCATCTGGCGGAAGCCACAGGATCTGGAGAAAAGAATTAAACATTTTTTTACAGTTTAATTAAAAACTATATCTTTTCATCAGTGATGAAGATTGGACCTACCAGACTTTGGTCAATGCCTGAAGTCAAAATGGTATCAACAACGTCATCGGTATCATTTTTTTGGTTGGGACTGTAGAGGTCAAATAATACAGAGATGTTGTGTTCTTTGGCGAGGTCGAGCAGTTGGCCTAAAGAAGGTATGGACTGATTCCGAGCCGCTGTCTTCTCACGTTCTGAAAGTTGTCTGACTGTGTGAAAAGGATCTGTCTGGAGAGACATTGGAGAGAAGCTCTTTTTTTAATCATCACCACACAATGAAGAATTAGGGATGTTTAACATTAACTTTTTTGCTTATCCGTTATGCTGATAATGTTGCAACACAACACCAACATATGCAGTTGTTTGTCCCCAAAATTGAAGTAAACAACTCCAGGACTCTACATATGACTCTAAAGAATTGTGCAAAATTCAGCCACTGTCGAATTTTCATTATCAATAAAAACCTGAAAACAATACACAGTTCTGTTGCAACATTAATAGCAGCACACGATGATGCTAGTATCAGACTGATAATAGTGGCCAGCCAATATCTTTGAACTTCCTTAATAAAGATTATTGCATAATCCATATTGGCACATTTCAAATGCTTACTTTGATCCTGTTGTCAACAAGAACGTAGGATAATGTTGGAAAACTGAGTCCTCACCTCCACGAACCATTCACCAGCATTTAAACTTTGCAGCTCTTCCCATGTCAAGTTTGCACTGTGGCTGAAGTGGGAGTTTGGAAACTTCTCTTTGACATTAGTCGTTCTCAACAAAAAGTCAGAGCCATTGTCGTGCATCAGAAATGGGATTCTGTCTTTACTAGATTAGGGAAAAAATAAAACACAGATTTCAGCAAGTGAAGCATCAAATGCATGTACACATATAACCAGAAACATTTACATCTATCTTACTGAGCCACGCCAGAAGAGCCTGACCAACCTCAGTCAGACAGTTCTCAATAAATCACCAATTCTGTGCTTGTCGTTTAAATATTATTAATTATTTGGAAATTGAAATTATCTGGGTGAAAAATGAATTTCAGGTGAAATAATTATTGTAGCTTCAGACGGTAAGGATAATGTAGAAGATTACACTCAGTTTTCTTAAGTGTGACTTCCACAAAAGAGCTCTAAGAACCCAGGCTCAGGTATGCAGGTCATTTACTTGCTATAAGGCTAAAATATCAACCACTTAGCCACTGTTATACATAATTAGGCTCAACTGTACCTGAGCTGGACATCAGTTTCAAAGGTTTTCACACCACACTCAACGCTCCTGTTGAAGGACAGGATGGTGTTTTCTGGAGCTTTCTGAGGAAACACAGGTGAGATAAAGAGTAGTAACAGCACCCACTCTTACTGCTCTGGTGAGAATGTCTTGAATCGTTTTTTCTATTCAGTTATTTATTGCAACTTGAAAAACTATTGTATAGATACAGTATGTGCTCCTTCTTCTCTTGTTTACTTCAAACCCGCCTTGTGTTTGTACGCATTTGCTGTAAGGACATTTGATGTTTATCTTCAAGGTGTGTGAGCTCACACATGATGCTCACCATGGGGGCTCCTCTGTGGCCAATCAGCGCTGGTTTCTCTGGTAATTCACTCAGCAGACAAGGCGAATGGATAAACAGAGGACACAGGAAGATGGCTGCAGACGTCAAGATGAAGATGAGAGCCATGAGGAGCTTAGGCCCTGCTGACAGTGGTGACACCAGATGACAAGGGAGTTTTGGTGAGATAATGAACAGAGCGTCAGTGCGTTACATAAGAGTACAGTAAATAGAGAGTATTTAAACATTGGATAGCCTCTCAAATACGTGATATTTCCAGTTTTTACTTTTGTTAGTCAAAGAAACACTCTGACCTAATATCCCTAAAATATGCAATGTTTGCAAAAAAAGCACAAGGTTTGAGATTTATTTGGAAAAGCCTATACTTTCACCTAATTTTGCCTGGTTGTGTCAATTTCCAGACTAAATCTATCAAAAAAATGATGTTTGCTGTTTGAAGTTTAAAAAGTGTCTGTTTACCGCTTTTGTTTAATTATATTCCCTTGTTCTTGTTGTTATTGTCTTCTTCTATGATATCTACTGCCTACCATTTCTGGACCTCAGGAAGCACCTGAAGACCAATGGGCTCAGCAGAGTCAGAGCTACAACAGCACCAAACTGCAGGAAGGGACCGGTAGCCTGTAAAACAGAGGCGTTGAAATGAACTTGAAGGAGTATCTTGTATAATATTATTAATAATAATAATTATAATTATTATAATTGTAAGATGTTTTTTTGGAAATTATTAACAGGTTCATATTTTTCATTGAAAGTGTTGCAACATCAATAATACAGAGTCTTTTACATTAAGTACTTCTTAGATGAAAAATTATCCTCTCTTATCTGAATTTACTGACATCAGAAATAAGTATACAATTTCTGATTATAACATAGGTTTTGCAATTCGATATCTATTAACAACTGTAATATATATCAAAATCTCAGAAGCCACGGATATCTTGCTGGTACAAGGACAGATCTGTACCTGCAGGGACAGAGGAATTGTTGGCAACTCTTGTTTCCACATGAGACTTATTCCTATGAGCCCCAAAGATATGACAGCAACAGCAAAAAACAGAAAGAACTGTGGAAAAAATGTAAGTCATTTTTTTACATCAATTAGCACCAACATGTGGGTGAGAATGGTTAAAAATGTACCTTGTGAAAACAGTGTAAATCCGGTCTTTCTCCTATGGCAACAAGAAACAGTGCCAATAGCTGAAAAGGGGAAAATGAACTTTTTTAGAATTTCTATTTTAACAACAATAACTGACTGCAGTAGTCTTTCTCTAACTCAGTCTTAATGATAAAGTTTGAGGAAAATAATGGAATATGTAATCCAGTTATAATTTCTGCACAGCTGTCTTTTCTCATTTTTTCTATTATTTGTTGATCCACTGTTTGGATTAGTTAACAAACATGATTGTAAAACTACCAATCTGCCAATTGTATTTATTCTGTTTCACCAATAAACAAAGCATGTTGCATTTGTTATTATTATTGTTGTAAACTATTTTATTAACATACTTTTACAAAAGAAAAAAATAAATTGTCATTAAAACCTGTTATAGTTATTATTCTGCCAGCCATTTAAATGTACAAATTGTTTACCAGGAGCAGAACACAGTAGCTGGTGAGCACTGCAGAAACAATGATCGCCACCATGAAAAAGTTCACCCAATGTTTCAGCATTTTGAAGGCTTTCCTAAAAAAAAACCCAACAACAATAGAAGTGAGCAAATGGAGGTCACTAATAAGGAGAGAAAGAAAAGAATTCAGGGCTTTTGTTATTTAGATTTCAGGGTTGGTCATGTGACTGTTTGTGATGGTTTCTCACCAGTTCACATCATCCTGGTCATTGAATGTAACCAGACAAATGTAGAGCCAGCAGAGCGAGATCAGGGACACCAAGAGGACGGCTGAGACCCAGCAGTAGGAACTCTGCAACGATGGAGAAATCTGTCAAAGCCAAATCAAATGGAGCAGCTCACAGCTCCTTGAATTTGAGATTAAGAGATCTAACCTGACAGTGAAACCTGAGGAGTTTCTTGGTCAGTTTTTTTTTTCTTTCCCAACATTCTTTCTACTGTTGTGTAAAGATATTGAAGACTCTCTTCCTCCTCCCCCTTTTCATAATCCTGTTTTACATAAATCCATGATAAGCCTGTCAGGACCTGTCAGTTTTTGTGTTCAATTTTTCATTGCATTTCATTGAGGTTAATCTCAGCAAGAATTTAATTTTTCAGTATTTTCTGAATGCTTGCATCAAATGCACTTTATTTTAGAAATAATGCAACGTTTGTACAATATTTGAAGGGGAATTCTCTACATTCCTTTATTTGGGTCGGAAGAATGTTAATCCTTGCTAAAAGGGAATTATTAAGGTTTAGTGCTGATGGGAAGTACAGATTAACTGAGTGGTGAAATTGGTCATGTACCCAATGTGCCTCTAGCTCTTTCCCACTGTAAAAACAGTAGAAAACAGGTATTAGAGTTAGTTCATAGGAAGCTGAATATTTTCAACATTACATAAATGAAAAAGGGTGGATTTTTACAAAACAAGTCAGTTTTTGTCATCTTTTTTCTTCTGTCACTTTATTTGTCATAATCAATGTAAAGCTTGTGTCCTACCAGAGGGGAAACAATGAATTAAAAAAAGGTTTCCAGTAATATTTGGTGGATTTGTCTATTGTAAAAATGACAATCAAAGAAATGTTGACTTTTCAGGTCTTGATTATAAAGTTTAAGTACAACATATTTGTAAACTGAAATGTCTGAAATGAGACAAGATATGCTCACTTTTCCTTGATCATCTTTCCTCTTCCAGTGGCAGCTGTACAGACATCTGCAGTAAACTCCTCCACAGCTCCTTCTTCCAGGCATCACTTCTCCACAGAAACAGCAGATCCTTTACTATACGGTGTGCACCTGATACCTGCAGTCTGAACAGGGAGATAACAACACCACTGTTTATACAGGGCAGGCATGATTTCAATCACCTCGGTGAACCTAAGGAATATAAACGAGGACAAAAGGAAAAGAATGACAGACAGAGAAGCAAAGAAAGGAAGCTCAATACCCTCCTCGGTGCAAAACGGGGGCCTTATACCCACTGAAAGGCCTTACAATGGCCAACACCATGGGGTATTCACAGTAATGCGCACTTGGGCATGGGAGTGAAGTAAGGCTTTGCAGCACAAACGGCCTCAGTGACAAGCACATCTATGCACGGGGTTCCAAAGGGTGGGCGGGTGAATGGGGTAAAGATGGAGGAAATAGCGACTAACAAGTAATCCAAGATAGCAGACTAAAGTAAGGCACTGCAAGGTAGTTTTTTGTGTGGAAACTTTACTTGCTTTTATCAGTTAGTGACCATCAATCATTGCCTAAGTTTAATACGTCTGTCAAGATTCTTAGTCATCAAGGTCATGATAACCACAAGGTTTAGTTGTAAGCCACTGGACTTGACTGACTTCATCCAATTTCTGTTTGATGTGAGAGGGAACACTAGTAGTTATTCTCTAAACCAATCCATTTACCATTGCATATACTTGAAGGTGTGAGAAGTTGTTTTGGTCATATCTTTGAGAAAAACAACTTTACCTTGACCGAAACAACTCCTGTCCAGTGGTGAAGGGACAGGTCTCGAGTGGAGGTACAACTAGTGTCCCATCTTACATCAATCAGAAACTGATGAAGTTCCTCAGTTGATGAATGAAATGTCTTCCAGTTCCAGGAAAAAGTCCACTTACATTTTGGATATGTTCAATTAGACTGTTTCCGAGCATTTTACAGCCACTGTTCATATATATCAACAGTGTATGTAATCAAATATAACAATTCCTTGATTAAAATGCCCTCATATATGTCTAAAATCTTTGCCTGTTTAATTGAACATGACACCGATATACTGGCAGGAATTGAAGAAAAACTCTCAACAATATCTTCTTCAACAACTGTGATTATACTTATTTTGTTTTCATGACCCTCTGCTTCCACCAAGCAGAAGAGTATTTAGTTGTTATCTCTTTAATGCTTTATTGTATTATATGCAATAAATAAATAATTATTTTCAGCCTAATTGTGTGATATTGACTAATTTTCCGTGGCACACCTTCTTTCTGTCCTTCATTCATTTTTTTCAGTTGAACTGTTTCTTTTATAATGCCCTATGTGTCAGAACACCATACAAATTGCCTGCAGGTTGTTTGAGTGTCATATGCTCTGCTGTAAACTCACATGGTGTGACAAGACTTACACATCCTGAATGACAAACAAAAAGGTTGGCAGTTATTTACCCTATCATCTATGCCAGTGTGTAAGCTTGGATCATGTCAAGACACGGACTGGAGGAGTGACAGGTTTCGGCTGCCTGAAACAGAGAGCATACGGGAAAAGTGGTGTGGACTTATCTGTCAACAATCAACTAAACAAAAACTTCTGATGAAGGTATTAACTGATTTCTGCTGAACTTGATTTGACCTGTGGTGCTGCCCATAGCTTTCACACGTTTGTCTCCTTTTAAAGTAAAGCCCTAAGCGAGCATTGTATTCAAACACCTTCTATGAGAGATAACATCCAAGCAATAAAGGACATGGGAAAGGATGTCTGAATAGGAGCATGTTAAGACAGATAAACAGTTGTTGGTATCGCACAGTCACATACCAACACCGTGTTGACTGACTGGAGAATACTTCCTGTTAAAAGTGAGTTTGAAAGATTGACGTCTAATTGTGGGATTTTTATCCTGCCTCTCTTAATATTGTTTACTTGAACGCTAAACAGGTTTGTAGGGGGACATTTTAGGTTCTTTTTCAATTCTCCTTGAATACACAACACCTGCCAAAGCACAAAACAGACCGTTGTTGAGCAATCGTCATGGCATGGTGACAGAAAGTAAAAGTCAACTGACAGGTTATTAAAATATTGTATTAAACAGGCTCTTTAAGAGTTTCCGCAGTGTAGTGGTTATCACGTTTGCCTGACATAGCGTTTTTTAGCAAATATTTATGTGAAGTCTAACACCCACACACTTTGCACACGAGACCTTGTATGAAATTGCACTAGGTGTGTAATTTAAGATGATCCAATGACACGAGTGTGGCTTATTTAAAAACTGCATCTTCCTTAAAGATAGGAATTAGCTAGAATTTCATTGTGAGTAAAGTACTTTCTTTGGTCTCCTTTCTAATGATACGTGGGACTCACACTTCAGACTCAGATGAGTGGTGAGAGTATAGTACATCGTTTAACTATAAACAACTCAGCGATTGCCTATTAATTACTAACATCACATATATTACAACTACAATAGTCTATAAATCAGAATTGTGAAAACAATTTGCTGTTTTTGAGAAAAATGACAGTGATAGTTTCAAGCAAAAAATAGGACTGTTGCAGAATCTTGGAATAACTGTTTTAATCAAGCAGAGATTATCCCACAGCTGGAGCGGTCATCACAGTAATAATGTTATTACCTGATCCCACAACCCAACAAATTTGTCCTAGTGACCTAGTTGTGGATCACACTATAACATAGTACTGTGTGATCCATGCTTTCTGATAATTCAGAGGTTGTTTTATCTTTAAAAATAGGGAAATATATATATGTTTTATGCATTGGTTAACACTCTGAATTTTTTTTCTCTTATTTAGAACATAAACATAGTTTGTGTTAAGGTTTTTATATTTATTACAACAAAGGAAAAAACTTTTGATGGTCTGACCCAACATATTATCCATTTTTACGCCGTCAATAATATTAAAATCCTTGCGGAAAACGGGTACAGAATAATAATAACAGGCAAATTCTCTAGTATTTTGTATACATATTCGTTCTTTTTATACTCCATTACTTCAGCAGTTCCTACATTTCCTGGTATATAAGAAAGCGGACAGTCAATTTTATATTAACTTAAAAATCGCTAAAAAGCTAAATTAGCCTTGAAACCACGTGACTTTGCTTACGCTATACGTCCAATTGAAAAAAATACGTAATGTCGAAAAGTGACGTTTATATTTCGTTAACAATTATCGACAAACACTATCTCATATGTAGCTTAATATGAAGACAGTGCGGCGAAGGAGGTGTAGCGTCAATATTCCTGTTTTTAAATAAGAAATAAAAACACTCACTTACGAGTTAATGACTTGTTAATGACGAGCGTCTTCACCACAGGACGATTCCACCGCTAAATAAGCGGTTGTGCACTTTCTCTCTCACCCTCTCTCCCTCCCTCTGCCATTGTCTCTCCCTCCCTCCCTCTTTCTCTTGCTCCGTGGTTTGAATGTAAATGTCTCCGTCTTTGACGTGACGGGAACCGGAGATGGTGTGGCGTATCCAATTACGCGATTGAATGTAAAATTAAAACAAATAAATAAAAGTACAGAAAAGTAAAAGGACATGTCTCATGTGGAACAGACTGAAAGAGAAGAAAAAGGGGACTTAAAATTCAGTGGATATGAATACAAGCAAAAGTCAAACAAAGTAAACATTAGAACTAAATACACACACAGGCATTAAGTGGTGGCTTAGTGGCTAAGGAACCGGTCCCAGGTTCGATTCCACCATCTGCCAGGTTACCACTGAGCATGGTGATGGTTGAGTTCACATTTCATTGTGGGCATTGGTGTGGATCACAGGCTTTTGCTTCTGTCACTTCTATTGAGTTGTAAAGTGAATGGAAATTCTAGTCAAGGCATTGACGAGGTTATACGTAATGATTTGTGGTATAAATAACAATGTTTTTCCTTCAAACTTTGCCTTTGACAAAAAAATCCACATGTTGGCTTTGTTATTAGTTGAGCAAACTTCACTTCACAAGGGTTTTCTAACCATCCATCATCCATCTGAAGGTTAATGGAAGATTGAAGGTTATCTTTTCTGCTTTCCTCAAAACATTGACACCAAACCTTTGAATTGTAGTGTCGGTTGGTGGAGAAAACATACAATAAAACAGAATAGGACCGAACAGATAGAACTACTGTATATTTATCTTTTGGTAGTTACCATAAAAAGGTTTCAGCCAATTCAAAGATAGCACAGTTGCCTAGAGCTTAAGCTAATAAAACACAATTGTTTTCATTTCACAAGCAAAGTTTAAAGTAAATATTAGAAAATAAATAAAATACGAAAAGCACATTTAAAAAAATAATTAATAGAGAAGAAATAAAAAGGTTATATAAATAAAGTAGTTTGCCTTTGCCTTGTTGGAGCCTTTTTTCCAGATAGGTTTTTTCTGAGGTTTACACAGCTGTCCATTCCCAATTGCAATTCAGTCCCAATTCCAGTAATTGTCCGGCTATTGGATTTGGCAGAAGGACAGGCCTCGTCTGTTTCCAGCTCATGTTAATTCTTTGGACAGTTCCTAACCTCATTGTTAGGAGTTTCTACAATCTTATAAGTTATTTTCTCTGTTACTGTATATTTATACTGTAATGATTTGCCCAAACAGTTATCTTCTTCACTTTACTGTATGTGTCTACAGACTGTTGAAGAAATTAAAGAAATGAAAAGCTCCCACACAAAAATGTATCTTTGAATTGGAGCTTTAACTGTATTTTGTATTATACAGCATTTACTGCTGTGGTGAACAGGTTTAAGCTTGTTCTTCCTTAATAAACTAATGAAAAGCAAAGGGGAGGAGGGAGCATTGGGTGTTTTTCCCCAATACAACGTGAAGTTTAGAAGGTGAAGGAATTCAATCTGTTGAAAACATCAATTATATTGGAGCACACAGCGTGGAATGAAAACCATTAGAGTTGATATGTATGGAATGACAGAACACATGTAGAGACAGGACTTATTCAGTAGTAGCTCTCACTATCAATGTAAACCAAGTGTGATATTTCAGACACTTTGTAAAAGAATGACAAGAACGGGTTGTTTATAAAGTTCCATTGCAAAATCTAAATCTATCTATCTATGTATCTATCTATCTATGTATCTATGTATCTATGTATCTATGTATGCATGTATCTATCTATCTATCTATCTATCTATCTATCTATCTATCTATCTATCTATCTATCTATATAATTTACATTTTCTAATCCCTCAGTTTCTTATTTTGTCTGAATGTAAAAATCATTCTTTGTCATTAAGTCTATGGTCTTATCATACAATTTTTAAAAACTTTTGGGTAAAAATATTGTTTTTCACTGATGAATTTTTATCTTATTTATGCTAATTCAAACTTTTTACTGCACTTTATCCAATACCTACAGCATGCTTAACACTAGAGTGTTTAGTTTCTCTTCTCAGTATGTTGGCTTGCAATTTAAATGTGGTGCTTTTGCATGATCACAAACCACAGAACACAAAATGGAACGCAAACGAGTTGCATTGGAACAACAGGGCTTTGACCATTGCACTATGATAAGGTTCTATGCGGCTCCAATTAAAACAAGACATTACCATCAAATAGTGGACAAGCAAGAAAATCTCTTTCTATGGAACTGGGTTTCGTTGAAAACACATGTTCAGACCTGAAGGATTTTATCATGACAACTCTTTGTTTTGACAGGTTGGGGAAAATTATCCCACTGTTTAGAATGAATGCCTCTCTATCTACCAGATTAATCATAGTAAGTGCTGAGATTCACATGTGACAAAAAAATTCTGCTACACAGATTTTGAAAATGAGACAGAATGAGGGCACGATTAGAAACGACGTCTGACGGTAGATGCAGGTGAACCACCAGGAGT
Organism: Paraplagusia blochii; assembly: GCA_016785265.1. Lineage (NCBI taxonomy): Eukaryota > Metazoa > Chordata > Actinopteri > Pleuronectiformes > Cynoglossidae > Paraplagusia > Paraplagusia blochii. The sequence continues at coordinate 256,494 of JAFBJS010005425.1, forward strand.
TCATTGATCTCTATCTTTACAAATATTGATGTGGACCATGGGAAAGTACTAGCAGAGAAATGATACTTTACTACGGGAAAATGCCTCCACTTTGAGAAAGTACCTTTGTCGTACCTTCCACATTCCTATCTTGATACTCAGCGTGATGGAAGTTTTCCTGTCCGATGCCCAGGTTGATAAAATGCACACTTTCCAATTGTGGCAACCTTCTGTTGCTTAAACTGCACAGGTGAATCGCAGAGGTGATTGGTTCACACGCTGTAAAAAAGAAAACTTGTCATTTGTTGTGCTAACAAAAGATTTTCAACAGGCACACGTTAAAAACTTCAGTTGACTTTCAAAACTTGTTATTAACATAAATTCTAACCAGTTTTTTTAGATTTTATGTTGTCAACTTAAAACTGACATTACTTAGCTCAATAAGTATCTGGGTTCACTTTTTAAATTTAGTATTGTTAATTTGAATTGTTGAGTTGACCTAGCTCCTAAAGTATCTGATTTTAATGAAAAAATTCAAGGTGATTTCACATGCCCACTTGCAAGAATTAATGAGAGAAAGATTTGATGGATGACTCCTCCTGTTTATGGACTAAGCAAAGTTATTACCACTTTGTCACCACAATATTTAGAGCACAATCAATTACTGAAAGATTTAAAGCTGTTGTTTCCAAAAATGTTTGGTCTGTGTTATTATCCAATCTCATTTTTTTTTTCACAAAACCCTAGAAACCCTTAGTGCTTGGCTTATCTCATCTCATATACCATACCATACCATAGATTTTTTTGAAGATTAGTTTGTTCATTTTTAAAACATTATTTGGCCTAACAAAAGTAAGATCCCATTGCTGTTGAACCTATGATTGTTAGCTGTTGTTTGCCGGGACCCTGTTTTATACTGGATGTGGCCATGCATGAGCGTGGTCCCAACAAAATGAACTTGAACTTGTATTGCATTGTATTTCCACCCCAGAACTGTGGGAGGCGATAATGAGCAGTAGTGGTGCAAGGCTGTGATGGCATTTACTAACAGATGAAGTAGCTGTTGCTAACAGTTGCAGAAACCTATGGTAAGAATTGCTGTCTTTTTAAAATAATATCGGGTTTGTTTAAAATGGACATTTCTTAAATATGTCAGGGCGGGAGTCTCCGGGACATTTTATCCTGACTGTTCAATTTCTAATAACAAAGTTAAAATAAGGGAAATAGAAGAACTTTATTTGTTTTTCAGGTTAGCTACCGAGCGTTAACCTGTATTTTCTTCATGCTGCCGTACCTTTTATTGTCAGTTGTTTATGGTCAAATTTGTTGATCAGTTTTAATATATTTAATGTAACCTGCGCACTCGGAATCTAAAGATCTAGATCTAAAGATCTAGCTCCAAACGGTAGACGGGACGAGTGCTGGATGCGATGTTACTCTTTTTTACTACTTTTTTCACCGACATCATATAGTCTGTGACGTTTTTGTGACAGTGTTAAGTCGTTTTATATGTATTTTGTTTTAGCACTTCAACACACATTGAACCTTCGAGTTACAGATGTCGCGTTAGTTGCAGTAGCTCTGAATATTCCCTCTCGTCGTACTAGGGACGGGTAAACCTTCATGTCGTGATATGAATATATTGTATAAATGTATCACAAGAAAAGGGACTAAATAAAAAAAATCTTTCCACGTAACAACAAAATAAACGCCTTCTCCTTTTTTGATATTGTACTCACAATATTGTATTTATTTTGACTGACAGCAATCCCTTTACTTTTTTTCAGAATAATGGATCAAAAAATTTCCTATGATGATTACCAACTTCCAGTTGTTTTCCTGCCTTCGTATGAAAACCCTCCTGCATGGATTCCACCACAAGATGTATGGAACTATAATAATACCATATTTATTTGCTTTTATCCAAAAATGGCAGCTAGAGAAGTCATATTGAAATGAATTGGATATATTTAGGAGAGGGACAGTGGATACAATGGAAGAATGCTCCAAGTAGCAGGTGAAGAGGAGATTGAGGAAGATATGGAGGTAGTTGGAGTCAGAGTAGAAGATACAGAGGAAAGGGGAGATTGGAAATGTTGATTTGCTGCGGTAATGAAAAAGGGACAAGCCAAAGGAAAAGGACATTAAAACATGACATTATAGTGAAATTTAATCTCTTCCAAACGTCAGCAACTCATTGATTTATTTAGGACTTCTTTAATGCAACTATAATACATTTGAATAAATATACCTGTTGGATGTTAGAATGTTGGAAGGTTATATGTTAGTTATTAATTATTGGGTTCTTTATTTGTAGCGTATTCATCATCCAGACTACAACAATGAACTCACTCAGTTCCTGCCACGCACTGTCGTGTTGAAGAAACCCCCGGGAGCACAGCTGGGCTTTAACATCCGCGGGGGCAAAGCATCACAGTTAGGAATTTTTATATCCAAGGTACGTCGTAGCGTCAGGACTGGACGAACTTTAAAATTATTTAAAGTCTCAAAGGATTTGTTTTTATGTTTTTGACATGTTGGTTGTCTTTGTTTGTGATTGTGTGGCAGGTCGTCCCAGATTCAGATGCTCATAGAGCAGGACTACAAGAGGGAGACCAGGTTCTCTCTGTGAACGAGGTTGATTTCCAAGATATAGAGCACACCAGGGTAAGTCTGAGTGTCCAAATGTCCAACATCTAATAGAGATCGACTAGAAATAGTGTAAAAAAATCTACCAGGGTACTTTTTTGCTTAAGCTTTTGTTCATGCTGTTACATTTTAATTAATTTCCTTTTTTTAGGCTGTGGAAATTCTGAAAACTGCCCGAGAAATACTGATGAGGGTTCGCTTCTTTCCATACAGTGAGTTCAAAATCTTTTTTTAAATGAAAAATTTTAGGTTTATCTACTTATGTATGAAATGACATAGTAGCAAAAAAGGCGAGTTGTGTAGACGTTGTGGCAGATAAATACCCCTTAATAAAATTTAATTTCCAGTGTTCTGAAATATAACCTATAAAATCTTCCTACCTGAAATAACTGGAATCCTAGCTATTCTATTGTTAAGTTCTTTTGTTGACATGGATATGGCTCAAGTGGAAGTAATAGCCAGATGAGGCCAAAAAGAAATATTATTTCTCTGCGGCCCGGCAACAACTCACCCACGGACCGGTACCAGTCCCCGGCCTAGTGGTTGGGGACCACTGTCTTAGAGGAAGTTGAAGGTGTTCATATAAGGACGACACTGTTCATGATTTTGTGTTTTTTTTTTTTTTTTTTTTAAATCAGACTACCAAAGACAGAAGGAGAGGACTGTACACTAGGTGGCAGCAGAGCACCTGCCATTAAATGCCCGAGACTACGGACGTGACTCTGCTTGTGGATGAGTGGTGCATGACTAATACGAAGTCATCTTCAGTTCTCCTGTGTGAGAACGTCATCAACTCTGTTCAACGTCTTCAATCTCATCTCATCGTCGAAGCAGAGATGAAATGAATGTTTCAAGGATATGAAAACTCTAACATTGACTATATTTACTCAGACGCTAATGAAATGTCTGTTAAGAGAAGCACTTCTGTGCACATTGGCACTGATTAATATTATAGATGTTTTCAGTATATTTTATGCAGATAATTTAATGATAAAATGAATACACTTCTCCAGGCGCAGATTTTTATTACACTCAAGTTAATACACTAAATATATTTGTTGAGTAGATCACGTTGAATACACTCAGTAGAAAACACTCAAGCCATCATGGTATACTTTTTAAAACTCACTCCATTGAAAGTATTTTACAGATTTTAGTTAAATAACCGAGTAAATCAGTAATCATGTATGAATCCATGTTGCCAGGTGCACATGTACTTATATCTTTTTAGTTAATACATTCAACACACTTTTATGACTTCATTTTTATATCATTTAAGATACAATTATTATTAATGAATTTCTCATTTTTATGTTTCATATTTTACCAAAAATAGGTCAGGAAAAGTTGCGATTTAGGGGTATTTTGGCAGAAACACTAAGGGGTAATTTCTTAGGTCTTACTTTCAGTGGCGCAGAGGTCCAACTGCATTAACACATTAATTTATAATGTATTTTTATTTTTTGAAACATACAGAACTTTGCTAATGTCTTGTTGTCAGATTATCCTCCTGAGCTGAATGGATTAAAAGGTGAAACTAATCATTTTGTGCATTATTTCTGCTCGTCCTTGGACATTTGACGATTAAGACTAGATTAATAAAGACATTACTGACACTCTGAGAAAGTCAAGGCCCTATAGGTGCTCATAGTTAACGCATACTTCACTTGAAAAGCCTGAAACAGAGATGCAAACAGACTGGTTTGCTCAGATACTAGTAGTCAGACTGGTTCTAAGCTACAATCTGGTTTGCCATGGATATAAATGCTACCTTGACAGGGCAACAGTAAAACACAGCGACAACAAAATGCTTTGTAACTGTGAGGTTTACTAACATACAAAAAACCAAACATTTAAAGACAGTCAAGTCAGTGTCACGTACTTCATGATACAGTGAACAAAAGCCAACCATTTCAGCCTGAACAGCTTCATCCCAGGTTTGGTCCTTAAACATGTCTTCATCCGAGCTCTTACAATCCCTGAGAATTAAAAGCCTGATTGTTCCATCAGTCAAATTCAAGTTGCAAGACCTCCTGTGTGCACTTAACATCTATATACAGTATAATTATGACCTTCTGCAACTAGTAGATGGAGCGACCAGGCTCCATGAGAAGACAAAAAAAAAATCCTTCAAGTCCTTTTGAGATTTCTAAGGAAATAATATGGGCAGATACTTCTCACAAATACAAATCACAAGTACAAAGTGGTTTTAGGTCTTACATCATATAAAATGATCCAGGATTCAAGGCAAATAATATCCATAAAACATGACAGCAGTGATTGATAATGAATTCCTGTAGTTCCATCAAAAAGTTTGTCTAGTCATACAGTTATAATTATATACCGTATGTTGTGTTTTATCATCAATTTCCAACTAAATTGGATCAAACAGGCACTCCATTCCTGAATTAAATATGTTATCCTGTTTTTCAGCATTAGACTTGTCGGTTACTTCCCTTATTAGAGCAGCAAAACTTTGAGCTCAGACACATTTTTTAGAGGCAGCCAATAATTTGTGAGAAATTTCCATTCTCAGAGATCGACATCTGATCTCATCCTTGAACGAGCAGGTCCATAATTATAAAAGAAAAACTGTGAAATCCTTTAAATCCCACATTAAGGCTTATTCCTATCTGCCTCAATCAAAACAGAAAGATTTTAAATTTACTAAAAAACATTAACAAGGAAATAGGGTTGATATAAAAATATTTAAATAAGTAAAAAAAGAAAACGGAGGACGTTTACTTACTAACATGAAACCACTTTTAACAGTGACTCAAACTCAATAAAAGGGTAAAATAATAAAAAACTTTTATATTACTGATTAATTACTAATAAATAGCTACTGTAACAACTAAAACAACTGTTTTTAGCCAGTAGTGGTGACGGTTCAGATTCTAATTTACTTCACTCTTCTCACTGGTACTTCAGCACCAGCGCTGTATTAGCCTTCAGTCTCTATCAAGAAATATAAATGGGGGAAACAAAGATAAACCTTGAGCTCGGCCCAGGGTCAGTGATCAAGTGGCATCTGTACGTGGACAACTGTGGACATGTCCTCCACAGATTATTTAGAAAAACATGGTAAATCAGAGCAGGAGGTCTCAAGTCCGTCCTCTCTCTTTCCTTCCGAAAACACTTTCTCCCTCCCGCACATCATCACGGTTTATGAACTGTCCTCGCTGTCCTGAGGTTCCAACTTGGAACTCTCGTCCACGTTCTCCAGGGAGTCTGCTCTCTGTATGGCCAGCTCGGCCGGGTCCATCATGGGCAGAGTGTTCTGCTCCGGGTACAACCAGGGCTTCTGGTCGGGGGAGTTCTGTCGTTTCCACTCTGGGTAGTTCTGTCCTGCCTTGTGTACACACTTCAACACCTGGCGGGATTGGACAGAGTCAGAGATTATCACCACACCTTCAGTCTCGGTCAACAAAGCAGGAGATAAAGCTGCAGCAGTTACATAAGCTGCAGCAAATGTGGAAAAAAAAAACTATTTACAGCCCTGCAGTGACGCACTGTCCTCATGAAGGTCCAAGAAATATAACAATACCATACAGCGCCAGATCTGTACCAGTCAGAGTTAACGTCACTTCTGCCGCACAGAGTTAATACCATAAGAATTTTAATCCAGGAGAACAAGGTAATAACGATTGAGGTCAAAGCTGAGCTGCCGTTTGAGGACGAGGACATCACTCACTGCTTTGACAACAACTCCTTTGTTTTTAACCAAGGTCAGATGAGTTAATTCAAGATTTTTTATTTTTTTACAATCTGACAAAAGAAAATGACTCAGCAGTCATAAAACATTCCATAATGACATTAAGATTTTTCAGCAGGTCTTGATTGTTTTGTGATCCTGACAAAAATGTTATGTTTCATTTTCCCCTGATCTCTGCAAACCATCCTAAACATGGAGTGTAGGCATTGTTGGACATCACATCATAGCAACCATTACTACTACCTCTAACACAGGCTTTTCTAACTTTACACCACAACAAGGAGCTTCATATTTCTCCAATTTATTTGGCCAAAGTTTTACACCGGATACTCATTTATCCGGGCTCAAGACCCGCATTAAAAAAAAGCACTGGCCTGTGCCCCCTAGTGGCTGGTTTCCCACTTTTAATATTTCTCAGACTAGGCCTTCTAATTGGTTGAGTCAAATCAAAGAAAAACCCCACGTCTTTTAATAGCAGTTAAAAAACTAGGCTAGCAACCAAGCCTAGTTTCCGGTTTTAATCCTGGCACATGCTGGTCTGTTTCCAACTGGTCCTGTTTCAAGTGAAGTAAATAAACAGGCAGAACCTGTGTACAGTGTGTACTGTATATACAATGACAAATGAAGCTGCAGTTTGACTCTACTATGCTATACATCCTTCTTGACTCATGGCCAAGAAGTATAGTAGCAATACTGGTATTGCTGTCATTATTATAGTTGCTGTGTTAAAGGGGCGAGGCAAGCAAAAATATTATGTAATGTTTGTGTGTGTATATGTATGTATGTCATATATATATATATTTATATATATATTGTATATAAATTATGAAGTAGTTAGTTATTTTCCACTGTCATTACAATTATTCTAAATATAAATACTGTACATGTTAGATACGCCTTTTATTCATATTAAAAAAATATATTGATAATTAGTCAAACGTTCAAGACACTTGATATAAAAATCAATCATGGACCTGAACTCTGTCTAAACTCTATGACGCAGATTTAAAATGAGTCAGAAAAAAAAAAGGTGTTAATTAACCACTAATTAGGTGGTAAATTAGACGTTATTTGGATTGGATGTTCCAGTCCATGTTGTTGAACCACTGACAAATACAAATGCTTCTGTAATGGCGGACCATGAGCAAAAATTGATTTGTGCCAATTACTGTTGTGTGCTGCAAACTGGATGATACCAGTCCGGTCTGGATCTGCATGGTGACCGTGTTTACTCTTATTACTGACGTATTGGGTCAGTTGTGGCCTAGTGGCTATGGTACTTTGATTTGGGTCTGCAGGGTTTCAGACTCAAGTCCACCACCTGCCAGGTCTCCACTGAAGGACACTCCTAGTAAGCCTGACTCGTCCCCATCCAGTGCTCCTCAGATATAAGAGCGTATGTATGACCTTTTTGAGACAGGTTTCAATCAGATGTTTGTCAAACCTGGGTAACAAGTTTGGTAAGACAAGCCGCCAAAAGAGGGAGGGAGTGAGAGAGCCCAGCAGCTCGAATAATACTTTGTCAGCAACTTGATTCAGACTATGGTTACCTTTGTCTTTTTCAGACAGGTGAAACCCCCACATACAAACACAAAACACACCAATTTGTGTGAAGCTGAAATACCTTAGGTGCGAGAACTTGTGAAGCTTTGTTCACCAACCACTTTGGCAGGGAACCTGTGTAAGAAGAGAATAAGAACCTTAAGGTCTATTAATTTAAGGAAGGTTAACCTACTAAGACTCATCCAGGACGTACCTTTGGGGTCCGCCTGTGAAAGATACAGGAAAGTGCAGCTGTTTGGTCCGGTGGGTTTGATGTAATAACCTGTGATGAGGGACACGGCTCTGACCAGGTCCTGACGAGGAGGGAATTTCTGTAACAACAAGCGAAAAGATTCAGAACAACAAAACAGTGACACAGTCATCAAAAGAAAAATAAAGTCACTGTACACCCAACACTGGGACATCTTGTCTCCAAGTGTCACATGCTTGAGGCGTTTAAGTACAATGGTTGGTATGTGCCTGGAGGTGAGGAGGAGGAGGAGGTGTTAGTTATCGTACCGGGTGTTTGACTGAGAAATTGATGATAATGTACTCGTCATTCGTCACAAGCCAGGAACGAAGAGTCACAACATCTCTGTTGGTTATTGTTGGACATTTCCCTGTGGAAAGCAACAAATAATTATAATTAAAAAATAATCAAAAAGTGCACATCTGAAACGATTGTTCCATTTTTAATGCTACATCATATAGTCAAGCCAGAAAAAAGAGAAACATTTAAATAATGTACATTAAATTATTTCCTCATTTCTAATTACATTTGGAAGAAAATTCCCAGTTATTTTTATTGGTTGGCTACATTTACTTTTGCTACCTAGAATTTTAACAACTTAATTTTTCTCAATGAATTTCTTTGTTTACAATGATTTATTACGTAAGATACTGAACAGGGAACAGTATCGACCTCAAAGTCACTACTGTGGTCAATACTGATACTGAATGATAACAGAGGCAACGCAACATTCATCAACTAAGGTAAAGGTAAATATTTCCTCACATGAATTCTACATCACAGTAACATGTATTTTTATACTTTTTCCACCTTTGTGCTGAAACCCATTAAGCTATTTATTAACAAGATTAAATCAATGCTCCGCAGTAAAAGTTTAATGTTTTGTTCCGACATTAGTATCTTTTAGTTTACTTCACAATTTTTGTCCCTACTTTAATTTACTAACTAATAACTAATATAAATTTAAAAACGAATATATCTTAAAGTAGTAAAAAACACAACATTCAATTCAATCACTGAAGAGTGAAAGGCTGGGATTGTTAACATTGACATTATACATAGTTTTTACACGGTACATATGAGATTTTAGGTGTCAATGTCGAAAAAACACGACATTGACTCCTTTTAAGATGCATTGACTCAGCAGTTTTTTGGTGTGGCAGGTGAAAACGTGAGCGTGGACACCCAGCAGACATAGACAGACATGTGATAATAACGCCACAGAAAAAAAACATTCGGTTCTCACAGGAGAAGTAGCCCACATCTGCGTTAGCAGAAAGACGGGCAACGTCGTAGCTCTCCAACATGGTCGGGTCCCATTTCTGACGGTAGTGGCTGTCGTGGAGGACGTCATACATGGACGCGGCGGACACGTCTTTAATGGCCATTTTACACTGATACAAACAAACACAAGGACATCTCAAAGTTTGCTATTCGATAGAAAAAAATCCCACACACGTATTAATTCAATAAACACGTCTTACCTTAATGGTGTGGATTTTAGGGGGAGGGTTTCCCTTCTTTGTAGGCACGTGTTCAACCCACACCTGCATGTCATTTTTATCGTACTTTTTCAGCCAGTTGTCCGTTGATAGACACCTGTCCTTGAAGTCCGCAAACATCTTCTCGTCCGGTAAAATGCTCGGAATAGACATCCTTAAATTAAAAAAATGGATAAAAGTCTAGTTCTTTGACGGTAAATAACTCTCAGAAACGGTCTCGCGTCGCTCTAACTAAGCTGCCGGGCCTGGATGTGAGTCAGAGGAGCGAGGCTGAAACTTTAAGGGCTCTGTTCATGATGGCTGATCAGGTCGAGCAAGATTCTTTCCCCAGGATTCTTCGGCAAAGCCTTCAAAACGCCTCTCCTCTGACGTCACAGCACTTCCGGTAAACGGAACAGGTGTGTGTGGAAAGGTGAAGGTGTGTTCGGCTCCCTCATTAGCGACTACTACAGGGCAGTTTTATGGATGGACGCAAGGATTGATTGGATCAAGGCTTATCTAACACCGGAGGGTTGGACGATTGGAGTTGGAGGGTTGGACGATGCCTGCAGTGGGCTGGTGTGAACGGCTCAATGTTGACGATACCACAGTAACTGTAGGAGTGTTAATGTTCTGAAAGTTGGATGAGGATTCTGACTTTACAAATGTAAAACACCAGATTGGATTTCATGAGAGTAAAGTTGTGAAACTAACCCTATAAATACAGTACATATATGTTGAAGGTGGAGGAGTTGGTTGATGGATGGATTAGAGACACTAGGAACAGGTAGAAGACAGGAGACAGAGCTGGAGGTGGAGGAGTTAAAGATGCTGAGATTCTCTTTAAAAGAGACAAGGATGGACAGGATCAGGAATGAGGTGATTAGAGGGACAACACAGACAGGAAGG
>JAFBJS010005425.1:271216-285885 GCA_016785265.1 Paraplagusia blochii
TCACCTCATTCCTGATCCTGTCCATCCTTGTCTCTCCTCAAGAGTCTCATCTCAGCATCTTTAACTACCCCACCTCCAGCTCTGTCTCCTGTCTTCTACCTATTCCTAGTATCTCTAATCCATCCATCATGGCTGGTCTCACAACTGTCCTGTAAACCTTTCCCTTCACCTTAGCTGACTCTCTTCTATCTTAGTCTTTTCTTCTTCCAGTCTCCACTGCTCTGTCCAGTTGTTCCTCAGTATCTAAACTCCTCCACCTCCTTGTAACCTACCCATTTCACTCCCTTTCATTCACACACGTCTTGCTAGGACTGACCTTCATTCCTCTTCTCTCTAGTCCAAATCTCCACCTTTCGAGGTTCTCTTCTAGCTGTTTCCTATTCTCACTTCAGATCTAATGTCATCTGCAAACATCATTGTCCATAAGACTCATGTCTGACCTCATTTGTCAATCTGTCCATCCCACACCTAGTGTGTAAATGAACTCTCTTATCTGCACTGCATTTTATTAGTATAAAAAAAAAACTATAAAGCATCTAAATGTGCCCCCAAGTTCTGTTGACCAAGAGAGCAATAGTTAAGAATATATGTAAAATATCTGTAGCAGTAGGATACTGTCTTCTTTGCTCTTCTCTTGTGTGCTGTCCATCCCTGGCAATGCAGCTGCAACACGACGGAACAACTGCAGAACAGAACACATAAAAATACAGTCAGAACAGGACGATAAGTACAGTGTTGTCAGACCAGAGTGGTGAGATGGGAAACGAGCTCAACAATGTCCTGATGGTATTGTCATACTAAAATAGCTAATGAACACTTAGCACAAGAAAGGTGGATATTTCTCTTATGGTATCTGTCAGTGAGTGAAACTCATCCCGAGAAAATTAATTTATGTGTAGCTCTAAATAAAATAAGGCTTTCAGACAGTAGTGAATGTTGGTTTCACAGTGGGGGTGGTGTGCTTCATGTTCACTACTTCTCCCTACTTTTACCACACAGGTGTTAAACTCTGGCCCAGGGGCCAAATCTGGCTCGCAGTGTAATTATATCTGGCCCGTGGGATAAAATCCAATGTGTACTAGAGTTCCACACTATGCAGATCTTATATACTGTCATAATTTGTTATACAGTGTATTATAAGAACGTTATATATATTGATAATGCATGCTTTTTGTTATAATGTAAATTGTAAATTTAATACAAAATGTATGTGCTATTTACAATTTACATTAAAAACAATCTGGTAAGACTACGACATGACAGATTAAGAAACAAATATCACTGATGTGGGAATTATTTCTAACGTAAAGTGTTGATAACATTAGGCTGTGGCCAGATTCAATGTGTCAATATGAAAAAACAATATTTAATATCCAGAGAGAAGGGAAACGATTAAAGTTTACATTTATTGTCTTATAAATATTGAGTTTGGCCCCTGACTCCATGCCAGTTGTTGAGTTTGACAGCCCTATTTTAACATAACAAAAATGTATATTTAAAAAAATATATTATGTTTTATTAAACGTGTCATTTCTGGTTGGGGTTCAGTCACTTAGTAGAAATGACAAAATATGTATGATACTATTTGAATCTTCTGCATACTGTGAAACCATTTATCGACAATTTTCTACTTTTTTTTCAATTCATTTAGCCCCACCCACACACCCAAAGTTGTCAGTGTGTGTTTCACAGCCATGTCAAGAGAAGCAGCTAAAGCAGTGACGGCAGCAACAGGAAAGTGAAGGTTGCAGTTCACTTTCAGAAGCTCCTTCACTGAGCAAATTCAATCAGGTCACACAGTATTCAAGCAAACAAAAGAAAATTTGAAAGTGCATGAAAAAACCCAACCAATTAAACTCTGGGGTAAAAATAAAGGACACTCTTGGAGAGAGAAAAGATCAGATGAGTCATGATGAGACCAGAAAAAGAAAAAGGACGCAGGAAGAGTTTACACAAACACAAGGGCAGGACGAGTTCAAGCGTCCTGACGGAGCAGGATCTCTACCTGTTTGACATTGTAGCCAGTCTTTGCGCTGGTTTCAATGAACATGACATTCAGTTCCTTAGCTCTCTGCTCGCCCCCCTCCGTGGTGATCTGTCTGCTCAGGTAAAAGCAGGAGGAGCGGAGATGGACCACAGATTGACAGGTTGAAAAGAGAGGGGGAAAAAAAAAAAGACCAAAAAAGAAGAAAATGACGGAGAAAGAGTGACAAAAAGAGAGAAAAAGAGAGAGCAAGCTCAGAATGTTTTCCAGTTAAAAGTGAAACATAGAGGTTAGTGGCGTTACAAAACAGGCAGACAAAGAAAAAGAGGAAGAAGCTGCTGCTTCTTCTTCAAGTGAAGAAACTGCTGCAGCATGAGACCAACTCCAGTGGTCACTCATTCAACCACCAGAGACACTCAAAAGCACTTAGTGAAGACGCGATTGCAGATTCTTCTTGCTGCCCTAAGGGGGGATTTAACTTTGACTGTAAAACAATAATCAGTAAGACATCTGCTGATGCTGTACACCAACCTGTTTGACGTTATAACCAGCCTTGGCGCTGGTTTCTATGTACATCACATTGAGTTCACGAGCTTTCCTCTCTGCCGCCTCAACAGAGACTTGCCTGCCATGGGCCCAGGAGGGATGGGGGAGGGGTGGTGGTGGTGTTTCAGTGTGGTGCAGAAGGAAACGCACATAAAAAAAATGAAAATGAAAAAAAAAAAGACCAGGAATGAAAACACAGCAAAGTAGAGTAATGCAGGGGATGGACAAAATATGAAAATAAATAATGAATTTAAAGTAAAAAAACAAAAAAAAACATCAATAGCTTAAGTTGCAAATGTATGCAAAAAACACGCCCAAAAAAACAAAACTGAAGAATGGAAGTAAATTGAAATGTAAATTGAATGAAATGCACTAAAAGGATGAAAAGTGGGATACCAGGCTTTGGCAGTGTTTACAATCTAAACTTGTTGTACTTTTCTACAGTGTAATATCAATGCCTATGTCTTAATTTTGATATAAGGACTTTTTACTATATGCCTATTATTGGTGTTGTTAGAAATACCAAAAAAATATAGTTATAACGCCAAGAAGTGGTGTTCGTAAGATACAGTAGCTCTGGAAGTTCATCCATCTCAGTCTGCTTAACCTGGGTCAGGAATTGATGCAAGTCAATTGTGGACAAATTGTTTTCAGTGGAAAGAAACTATTGTTTTTGCGATATTCTACTTAATTTTCTTTCAACTTGTCCCTTTTCAGGTGTTGCCACAGCAAGTCAACATTTTCCATCTCCCCCTGTCCTCTGTATCTTCAACTCTGACTCCAACTACCTCCATGTACCCCCTCACTGCATCCATCAATCTCCTATTTGTCTCCTACCTGGTAGCTCCATCTCTGGGATCATTCTTCTACCAATATATCCACTGTCCCTCCTCTGAACATGTCCAAACCATCTCAATCTGGCTTCTCCAAACCTTCCTGTCTGTGTTGTCCCTCTAATCACCTCATTCCTGATCCTGTCCATCCTTGTCTCCCCTAAAGAGAACCTCAGCATCTTTAACTCCTCCACCTCCTGTCTTCTGCCTATTCCTAGTGTCTCTAATCCATCCATCACGGCTGGTGTCACCACTGTCCTATTCTCTACTGCTCTGAACAGTTGATCCTAAGTATCTAAACTCCTGCACCTTCACCACCCCTGCTCCTTGTAACATCAGTATTTTGGGCCTATATACTAGGTACAAAAGCACCATAACAAACAAACCAACTGAGGTTTAACACACAGGTCTTGGTTTCCGTCTCTTGTCCTCAAACCTATTAAGGAGATTTTACAACAGATTTGGGCCAGACAACAAAGCAAACTAGTGGTTCTGTGACTTGAATTAAGAAAAATCTCAACAAAGATAACATGAACTGGCCTACTTAATATGTGATCATTAACAGTGTGCCAAATTCCAACAATTACCAAGTTAATGTCTTCATTTCAGTCAAAGTTATTTACGCATACATCTCATAACCGTGTACCTTTTATCCGCCAAGTCTGTCTTGTTTCCAACAAGCATAATAATGACATCACTTCCTCGCTCTGTTCTGACGTCATCGATCCACTTTGAGGTTTGCTGGAATGAATTTAGATCTGTGGATAATAAAAGAAACTCATTAGTCTGCACTCTCCCTGCTCTGTTCTAACTATGCACGTGCTTTGTTAGCTGAGGTTATAGGAGTGCAACAGCAGTCAAAAGAACCGATTAATTAGTGAGGTCAAGCATATTGAATTAGAAAAGCTCATTGTCATGTTTGTGAGAAAAAAAGTAGCAAATAGAAAAGACAGAGGAGAGGAAAAGAGGTTTTACAGATAGGTTTGTGTAGATTTGTTCTCACTGCTAAAGACCCCCAACTAATGAAATACAGCCCTGACTCACTGGTGATGTCATAAACAACCACAGCAATGGTAGAGTCACGGATGTAGCTGGGAATTAGGCTACGAAAACGCTCCTGTCCAGCAGTGTCCCAGAGCTGGAGTCGGACCTGAGGATTGGAACGGTGGAAGAGAAAAACACAAGACAAGAACGTGGAAATAAGATAGAGATCCACAACAAGAAAAAAAGGACGTGCCAGCCATGCAGCAGAAAGATGATGAAGATGTGAATGAATAGAGGAAGAAGCAGGGTGAGAAGGGACCAGTGTTATATCAAATAAAAAGGAGACCATGCTGAATCACTGAGGATTTTTATGCAGAGACAAGACAGGAAGATAATTATTATTGCCTGCAGCTTCAGATGTGACAGCATTTATGAAGCACAGGTCCACCCCTTTGGAAACATCACAATGTCTAATACTCACACACGCAAATGTGTCATAATGATGTGATGTCCAGTGGGGTTTACCTGGCTAGTAAATGCTCAGTTATGCCCATATTTGTATTACGTTAAGGGTCACACAGTGACAATGATACCTACTGGCTATATCATAAACCACCACAGCAGCAGCTGAGTCGCGAATGTAACTGGGGATGAGGCTGCGGAAGCGTTCCTGTCCGGCTGTGTCCCAGAGCTGTAGCCGAATCTGTGGCCAGTGGTAAAACGAGTGGGGAAATTGTGGGGTGAGCATGAAGGGAGGGGTGGAGGGGTTCAAGACCCGGCCAAACGACGGAGGGAAAACAAAATAGGTGTGAATGAAAATGAAAGCAGCGAGAGGGAATAATAACATAAACACACGTCCGACAAAATGAGAAAAATAAAAAAACAAGTCTACAAATGATGGCAGGGAATTCAACGGTGGCTACCACATTAAAGATAATGCATGACAAGAGGAACTTTGAAACTAGAATGTACAAAAATAATAGAAGATGATTATATTTACAGTAAAAAAAAAAGTACTTACCGTGCGATCCTCTAGATACATTGTTTTTGACAAAAAGTCAATGCCAATTGTTGCCTGCAAAAAAAAGCATTCTAGTAAGACACTGTATGTTCATCAAATATGAGTATATAAAGTAATAGCTTTTAGTTATATTTCGTAGTATAGTATAGAAACAAGAACACACTTCATCAGCAAAAACTAGGTCACAAAACACAACATACTCCATGAGAATACTGCCTTCTAATGTTACAGTAGTTCTAGTATAATTTTGGGGCAAATGACATGACAATTTCAGCTCAGTAAATCATGATGAGGACATCAGTAAATTATTGACAAATGAAGGTATTAATGGGTTATTATGTTGAATTACAGAGTATGATGTATACTAGAATATATTATTATTTGTTGTGTTTACAGGTCAGTTGTGAGAACAGCCATGATGTATGGATTAGAGACACTAGCAATAGGTAGTGACAAGAGGCAGAGCTGGAGGTGGAGGACTTAAACATGCTGAGGTTCTCTTTAGGAGAGACAAGGATGGACAGGATCAGGAATGAGGTGATTAGAGGGACAACACAGACAGGAAGGTTTGGAAAAGCTAGATAAGCCAGAATTAGATGGTTTGGACATGTTCAGAGTAGTTTGGGGGACTTGAAGTTGGAAGTTGGAGCCCAGGTGACCAGTCTATCAAAAGCCTATATAGAGAAACATAACCGTGGACACTAACATACATAAATGAAGTTAATTTAGAGCCGGCATGTCCAAACTGTTCCACAAAGTGCTTGTGTGGCTGCTGGTTTTTGTTCCAACCAACCAAGATCACGTAGTTTGACCAATCAGCTGTCTGATGACTGAGATCAGTGGATCAAACCTGCCAACTCAGGTGTGCTAAGGCTTGGTTGGAACAAAAACCTGCAGCCACACCAGCCCTTTGTGGAACAGTTTGGACATGCCTGATTTAGAATGTTAAAATAACAATAATAATCATAACCATGTATTGACCTGTGAGAGGAAACCAGAGTAGCTGGAAAATTCTAATATGTCACCCAGAACATCTATGTACATTGTAAATCAATTTACAACAAAAACAGCAATTTCATTACCTGATAAGTGTTGTCAAAACTGTCATACATAAACCTGGTGATGAGCGAAGTCTTCCCCACTGTTCAAGCACAACAACAGGCAACAACTTAGATGCAGATTTGATAGAGAGACATGAAAATATTTGTTCATCACTAAATGATTCCGTCAACATTCGTGTTAATGGCAGAAAAAAAAAAATAATTATGACTCAGTGGCAATGACGTGGTGAGTCCACTGCTGTTTTCGTTGCTGTTGTAATGTGGACTGCTGGACCCACACGCTGAGCTGGCAGTATGGGTGGAGCCTCACAATTCGGAACATGAAAATGGCTTCATTTGACTAGTTTGTATGATGAATAAGAGAAATAAGAACTCACTGCCGCTCTAGCAAATGGAATCTAAAAGTATCCTACTGACAAAAGCCGCCTGTGCCGAGTTATGTAAAAGGGACATCTGTGTTACAGCATGACGACTGGTCTGAAGCCATGGGCCGACGTGGCTATGCAATATGCTGCCATTAGGGGCTAGCTAGGGGATGGTACGCCGGCAGGGATTATTCTTACCGACCTGGACATTTTTAGCCAACAATATCCCTTGAAACACATCCCCTCCATTGAACTTGGAAAATAAATATCAGTTTCATTGTTTCTGGAACCTTCCATTTGTCTCTCCACTGCTTCAGAAAGATAGTTAGCTAGGCTTCGTGACAAATTAGTAGAATCCAACTACTAAACCATTTCTTAATTTTACTCAGTCAACAAATCAAGGTGGAGATAAACGTTAAATGTCACTGAAGGAATCTTAATTTTTTTTACAAAAATGTACAAGTATAAAAACATAAAACGCCAGTTTGGGGGTTAAATGTTAGCGAGCAACAAAATGACATCATCGTTAAAGAGACAAATGGTATGCCATTCGTATTTAATGTCTTAATGTCTGTATTAAAATACCCAAGCATAAATAGTAAAAATATATTGTGTCTTCGCTTGTCAACGTCCGGTAAATTACCTTGCCCTGACAGCAGCTAACATACTGCTACGAAGCTAGCATTAGCCACTCCGCTGAGTGTCCCACATCACACCCAAAACTGTAAGAGAAAATACTAATGGTCAGTCTTACCACTCTGTTCACCCAGAAAAACGAGCTTAAACTTCCGTAGAGGATTCCCGAACTCCCCGCCGCCGGCCGTGGTTGACATTTTGTCCCGAAAATGAAGCGGCTACGTCGCTAACTTGTCTCTGGATTCCAAGTGTCTGGACTTGGAGCGGAGAGAACAGAACAGCGTATTCTCCGACACAGGGCAGCGCTATTGTTTTCTTCACTGTCAAAGAGGGAAACAGCACGACCAAGAGGCCAACTTTGGTAAAAGCAAGAATAAAACAAAATAACATTGTTATAACTTAATAGTTCTTACTATCAAGTTATATCTTTAAATATATGAGGTATACTGTTTTCTAATTAGTTGTCATATCACTTATATTATTATACATTATTTTGTCTTTATTTTGTCTTAAAATTGTATGGGTTGTATTCACGAGTTAAAGTTAAAGATGCTGAGGTTCTCTTTAGACGAACAAGGTTTGGGGAAAAAGCTAGAGAAGCCAGATTAAGATGATTTGGAAATAAACGGGCCAGTGGATTTTATGGCCATGTTTTTACACCTTGACCTGGTCTGGTTAGAGAAGTTCACATGAGCAACTTTTTAAAGATTATGTGCAGTGCTACCAAAGTTGATCTCAAACAACATGAAAGTTGTTAAAAGAGCTTTTTCCCTCTGAGGCTAAAGGTTACCATCTCAAAGCAGTTGTTTGATTCTATGCCAACAGAGTACCACAGATGTAATTTTGGCTTTGAGAATGCTGGTAAAAACTACAGAGAAGGTAAAAAAAGCAGCATGGTGTGTTTGTGGTTTCTGACAAAGCATATGTTATAGGATGCCAAGATGGGATGCGTGGCTCTGGAGAGAACGTCAAAGGATGGTGGCAAGGTAGATGGAAACGCCGGACATGACCGAAACCATGACAGTGTGTTCTTTCTACAAAATCACATCACACACCTGGTGAACTGAATGTGTCCACTGACCTTTGTCAGTATTTGGCAAATGCTTTCAGACCATATGATTGTATTTGAATGGAAATAATTGTATCCACTCCTTTTGGGAGATTGTGATTGAACAATCCAGTCGTTTTCTTCTTATTATATCATCGAAATTGCTGAATATTTAAAGGCATAACTTTAAGAGGTGTGCAGCCAGAGTAACAGATGGGTGTAGAAAGGGGTTAGGGATGCATTGAGGAGCATCATAACTGCAATGATGAGTTTTTCTCTGTGGTTAGAATAGGGAGCGTGAGAGAGGACACTGGAGACAACAGGAATGACAGAAATGCCTGTCTTTTGACTATAGCCTGCAGTCATACTTCGCTGTCTCTGGCCCACATTTACAACGCAACAATTAACTCATTTGTAATTGCACAACAGCTTTGATTTCACTGGCATGTAAAAGATAGTGGTAGATAATGATAGTAAGGTAATAGACAAGGACCTAATTGGACCTTTTAATTGAACCTTTAATTGTCTGTCTGTGCACTGATGTTTCTCCAACATAGAGCAATGTTAATTTGTTTTTTTTCTTTCTTCCTCAGATTACCTGGAGGCTCATGAACCTCGAGTTGAGACTTGCAGCAGAATGGAAAAAAGAACCAGGGACAATATAAGGAAACTGAGTGTTTATTTCCTTTCCCTGCCGATCCAGATTGAACTGGATGAATGTAGTTATGGCAGGATGTTTATCCCACATTCATTACCAATATTCATTGGCTATAATGACAAGTTACAAGGACAAAACAGAAAAAAATAAAACCCTGCTAATGAAGAATAAATTATTACACATAGAAAGAAAATCATCTATTAAGAGTGGTATTATTTGACAACAAATATTGATGTATATGTGTTAAATATATAATACACTGATAGAGTTCACATTACCAGTGGTTGGGACTAGAATTTTTTTTATGTACAAGTTTATTTGGAAAAGCGAAGTGAAGATAGTGATATTTATTGTTCCACTTCTTTCCTAAAGAATTCCTTTATGTTTGGTCTTCTTCCACTGATCATCTCTTCCTTGATGTTTCATGGTGATCTGTCCATCCTGCTGGTATGAAATGGAGATGCCTTTCATTATATTTCTATCAATAACTTTTATATCCCATATTCATTCATACTGCCTGATTCTACTGAGAACATAAAGCTGGGGTATAGAGCTCTCACCTGATCTAACCAGGCCTTCAATCCAATTTCCTGTGTTTGTTTAATAGCAAAACACACAGAAACAAATAAATCATCAGTGTGAGACAAACATTGTGAGATTGTGCTGCTGACAGACACAGATACTTACACTTCTGCTCGGTGGTGTGCAAAAATATAAAAACAAATCCAATACAAGAATTATTAAATATATATATATATGGATTCCAATATAATATACAATTGTATTGCAGTGAAATTTGAGTGTCATTTCAAACATATTTTCAGTCATAATTAACAACAGTTTTCACCTGCAGGTTTGGGGGACATCAGAGTCAAGGGGAGCTCCACAGTCACATCACTGAAAATGAAAATAAGTGGCATTTTGTCACTTTTTTTATGAAGATACTAGAAATACACTCTATCCATTGCTAATGTGGTCAATGACTATTCGAGCTGCAAATGTCTGTTTTTTGTTGCAATACCTACGTAGTGTATCTGGTGCATAGCACTAGATATGTGTAACTATCATTTCAGTGTTCTAATGTTACGGTGTCTTTGCTCATTGTATCCGAAGTGGATCATGTGGGTCGGGATGGTGCTATGCTAGGGCACCATTGTATATGCATACATATATTTTTAATATTAATATTTTGAGAAAGAATTCTCACCTTGATGTCAGGCCTCCCAACAGTCTTTGAGGTTAAGAAAAAAACACAAGCGGTCAGTCGAATAAAGTTAACACCAGTGTAATACGGAAGAAAATGACTATTTCCACATACCCTCCACCAGACACCATCAGGTTGACCTTGACTTTATAGGAAATGATGATTCCCTGCATCTCCTTATCTCCTTGACTCCTGTTAGGTGACAAGAATAGTCTCCTTTAAAGAGCTTTGGGGTTTTGGTCTGAGACACGGTGAATGGATGACACAGTGTTAAGTCTGTGTTGCTGTCAAACGCCACTACAGTAATTGGATGAACTTATCGCAGGCTATTTCTAAGCCCCAGTGATGAAAGCGTCTTACAGGGTTGTGGAGGCCAGGTTGGTGTCCTCGTCTTTCAGCCGACCGTCCACGGCGATACCATGCTTGTCTTTGTTGTTGGATAGCATGGGTTTTATTTTGAAGGACTTCTCCAATGTTGCGTTGGCGTTTATTGTCTCCCTGTTGGGAATGTAAAGACATATTTAACTCAACTTTGTTCTAAGAAATTATTCATAACATACACACAGCATTAATTTTCATGTAATAATGGCTATATTTGTATAATTTCTTACATAAATATAAACCTCCAATGTTTTTACACAGGATTTTATGAACTGATGTAACCACGTTTGATAACAACATGACACCTACGTATAAGAAACAATAATAATGTAATAATTCAAAGAATATCTTACGCAAACTCTTCCGTGCAGACTGCCTTGGTGTAGGTGTCAGACGAATAGAGAATCACATTCGTTAGCTGCTCAACTATGACAAAACAGACGAGACAAATATAATGAGTTATACATATTTTCATCAAAATCTTTAATTTCAATCTTCAGGGTTTCTTTTTTTTACCTGAGATTTGGATTTTCTTCACCACCTTTGCTGTTTCATTGTTGACTTTTACGTTGACCGTAATTGGATCTCCATGGTAGTAAATCTAAAAATAAAAATACAGGTTTTCATTGGACACTACGATGTATGGTGGTAGACAGTGCTTTTGTTTAAATCACTTTTTTTTACCTCTTTTTCAAGAGAAGCCTCCAGGTGAACAGGTTTGTCTGTCATCATGAACTGTTTACTTATCTCAGCCTTGGCTCCAGGCTTGTTGTTAACAGGAGCAAACTGAATCTTACGAATCATCAGACGACAAGTGTCCCTAAGAGGAAGGTTAAAAAAACACGATTAGATTTTTGACATTTTTCTTTTTGCTTTTTTTTTACTTCTTCAGTACAACTGACAATGGCACATGACTGACAGGATTGGGCCTTCGTTTGGGTTTGACTGAACTGTTATGTAATCAGAGTGGAGCAATGAGAAATATTGTTCTGTGTTACACTGTTGCACCAGAGCCCTCATCGTATGATTTCCTTTACAAAACAAAAATCTAAAAAATAAATCTTCCAAATAGTTGTCTTCCATTTTGTTCCTCACATTTGTACCTACTTCTTTTCAATGACTTCATTTGCGCTGTCAGCTGAGTTGGCCAGGTAGGCTTTAACCTCAAAGTCAACACCGCAGGCCTGCAGAAACAAGACAAAAATAAATAATCTGTTCAAACCTCTGAGCATTTATACGTGAGAAAAAAAAAGAAAGAAACTCTAAACATGGAGCTTAGTCTGACCTTGCCGTTGTCATTTGCTTTTGGCTGCAGGGCAACGGAGCATGGAAGATTGGGTGGAATCTAAGGAAAATCATTGATGAATAACACAACACAAGGATGATTAAAAACAGATTTAAAGAGACAAAAGAACAATAAATAGACACTAAAATGAAATCACATAAATGTCAGAAGGAATTTTAAACACTGGATTCCCACCAATGGATGCAGTGACGGAGGACATGGAGGTAATTGGAGTTAGAGTTGAGGATACAGAGGACAAATGTTGAGTTGCTGTGGCAACCCCTGAAAAAGGGACAAGCCAAAGGGAGGAGAAGAAAGATTCCCACCTGGAAGGAGAAGGGGTGTCCTTGTTCTCCGACTTTCTTCATGAGTGATTCCTGCATCGGCGTCATGGTCGCATTTCCACCTGGGGGTGGATACACCTGCACACGTTGTATCCAGATGTCTCTCCTGAAGGACAGTCCAATGACGTCCAGGTCCTCACTTCCATAACGGAAGGCACAAGCCAGGTAAACATACACTACAATGGGAAGTGGAACAGATGAGTTGGTGCTGAATGGACTGAGATCTTTCCATCATTGAGAGCAGAAGCAGGTGAGAAAGTTACCATTTCTGCCATTCAGACCAGAAGGGTCCACTTTGACCACTCCATCTGGAGACATACACCATCAGTGTTAAGATACAAAGCGATTCTCATGGATGGACAGATATAAAAACCTTACACACCAACTACTTCCACTGAATCCAAATTGTCCACAAAGTCTCTTTTCCCCAAGTACAGTGCAATCTGGATGAAAAAAGAAAAAGAAAAAAAAAAAAACAGAATCGGTCACTGCTTTTTTTGAGGTTTAGAAAGAGTTTAAATTCTATTTCTGGGAGCTGGAGGAGCCGCATACAAAGCGCACTCCTCCCTGAAGCCCAGAGGGAACCCTGTAATAACTACATTAGAAAGGCCACTTACATGTCCATTGCCACTGGTTTTCTTGAATACCCTTAAAATACAGAAAGAAATGAAACTTCAGGGAATTGATTCGTGAGACGTTTTATGATTCTGTACACACAGAAAAACCTTTGGTTGTCATGTTCTGTGAGCAATAAAACAGCAGTTAAAGCTTATTTAGTTTAAAATAATTTAATGGATGGATAATGATCTCCTTTTAGATAGAATAAACACTGGACAAAAGAACAAAAACTTAGGATCAAGACAATATTATCAACTGATATGACATTTATTTTGTACATGTAATTATGAAAATATCGAGCTTTTCTTCATATGAACCTATTTGTTATTCTGGAAAAAATTGTTTTTTCTTGGTAAAAAGTCTCGGTAACCATATCATAATAGACACTTTTTCAAATACAAATATACATATAAATGTATGCTACATGCATGCATTACTTATTTACATATATCTATATGTATGTGTGTATGTATGTCTGCATATATGTATGTATGCATGTATATATACGTGTAGAATTTTGTCCACTTACTTTGACATGTTGTTAAAACCTTGGGAACAAATGAAAGAGACATATTAAAATGTGCAGTCTATAACCAGTCTTCGATATATGAACAAAAACCAATGAGAATTTAAAGAAATTCTAAATATATATATATACAAATACATATAATTCTATAAATAAATAAGAATATGAATTATATCCTTCTTGCATTTAAAGAACGTTATTTTGAGTTTTCATTCTATTACATACAATGGACAGATTTTTAAGTGCTGTCCTTTACATTTAAACCCACTGTAGCGGCCAAAATATTACTTTAACGTTGATGCAATAACTCTGAGTAATATGTCAGTGGTTGTAAAGAGGAGCAACTCACCTCCTGGGTCCTCCTCAGTTCTGACGATGAAGCTCTCCAACTGCCTCCTACAGTCTAATCCGACTCTGTTCACGGCGTGGTGTTAAGTGTGGCTGCAAATCACTGTCTCTCCTCTTTGTTTTTATGCTGCGACCCTTCCATCCCTGTCAAGTCCTTCAAATCAGATTATTATAAATAGCTACTGTTTTAGCTCAGAGCATGTGTAAAAATAATGTGTGGTGTATGTGCCTACAACCATGTAAACATAGCTTGGTCCAGTAGAGGGAGAGACACATATAAGGTCAAATGTCAACAGGTTTAGTCTTAAATGTGTGAATAATTTAATAGCCAATCAACAGGTAGATGTACATAATTATATCAAACATCAAGTTAAAGCAAGATACTTTTTTTTTAATTATAGGGAAAAACATTTTTTAAACATTTCTTAGAAAACTGCTATACCAAGAGATTGGAATAGCAGTAGAGTTAAGATTCATTGATTCCTGTTGCTTGGAGATGAGATCTAGTGGTATTAACTGGATTTATTTCAGTTGGGCGACAGATGGCCTCGCCACCAGGCCTCGAAGAATCTGCCAGGTCAAAATCACAGACTGTGTTTTTATCATCATCATTGGCTTTAAGAACACTTCCAGGTTGTTTTCCATTGAATGATCGGGGTTCTTGTTAGGTTTAAGTTAGTAAAAAGTGAGGCAATATTGATGCGATATCTATCTATAAAATATATCTATAATATCTATCCATAATATATCTATAAAAAATCTATCTGTCCATCTATCTATCTATCTATCTATCTATCTATCTATCTATCTATCTATCTATCTATCTA
>JAFBJS010005425.1:286160-374631 GCA_016785265.1 Paraplagusia blochii
GCATGTGTCTATGCTGTAATCCAGTGCCTGGATGAGGAGGTAAATCCCTGTGGTAGTGGATCAGCAGTGGATTTCCACACCACTGAAATCAACTGTAATTGATTGATGAAGAAAGGTGTGGATTGATGGAATCCCACGGATTCTAACACCCCGGCAGTCGAAGATAATGGACTAGAGGTCACCGTCTTCCATCTGTCCAACCAGAGTCAAGTCTGATCCGTTTAAAAGCTGCTCCGACTTATCCTACCGTCACTGGTCCGGATCAAGAGTTTGTGCAGAAGGGAAGCTAAACAAATCTTGATAGATTTAACCACCTTTGCATAATGTATCATAATAATTTAGGTGTGAACCCATGAGATTTCTTTTTTGTTTGTTTCGCAGAGGTTTTGGCTCAACGCTAAAAATAATAAGCAAAAACTTTCCCAGAAGAGAAACAATTTACATAAGATCAAACAGAACAGGCTGCTTCTGTTTTTCTGTATCCTGTCTTCTGTGAAATACACAGTCATTCTGATATAGAGTCTGTACGCTGCACTGACCACAAGAGGGAACAGGTCCCGTGGTTAAATCATGTCCACTAAAACCTTCACCAACGGGAAACTTTTGTAATAAATATCTATCTTTGTGACAAGGAAAATAGTCATTTACATTGATGAAAGTAAGATTTAGCTAAAGCCTCAGTAACAAACACACACAAATAATCTCCTTACAGTTAATCTGTTGCCATTTTAAACCAAAACTATATATAACAGGCTAACAGTGTGCTTAGAATAAAAATAGAATAGAAAGTACTGTAGTGTAGTGTCTGTGTGTTACAGAAGCACAGTTTATGTTGTAACCTGTTTGCACCATGTAACAGGGTCAGTCATAGAACATAATCTAATAAAATAGATAAGAATGAAATTCAATATAATTGAATTCAATAGAAAAGGAGCAGAAATGTATTTGTCATTTGTCAAGTCAAGAGTTCAGTTCGTTGAGGAATTTTTTTGTGATAAATACAGAGTCAACTTTGCGGAACTTCAGCAGATTATACTGGGTAGGAAAGAGTTTTTTACTCCACCCGTTTTCATCCTCAAGTTTCAAGGGCAGCGGTCTCCATGGCTGACACCCAAATCTCCCTGCACCATACTGTGAGCCTTCCTGTGGGTGGTGAGGCCACTGGAAGTTATTTGGGTCAGGATGGAGCTCTGCTCAGAGCAACTGGGCAGATGGTGGATTGGGATCTGAAGTTTGCTGGACTCAAGTCCACTTCCTTAACTAGTTAGTTTTATAAGGGAGCAGACTTGGGTCCACAAGACTTTAGGTTTGAATCCACCACCTGCCAGGATGCCACTAAGGTGCTCTGAGCATAGCACTGTCCGGTCCTTTCGTCCCACCTAGGACGAAAGGACCGAGATGAATAAATGAATGAATATAATATTAATGTAGATGTAGGCAATATAAAAAGAACCTTATTAATTACTCAGGAGTATCCTTTTGGCTGGCATCACCTCAGTTGGGACTCAAACCCACAATCCCTGGCTTAGGAGGCCGATGCTTTATCCATTAGACCACTGAGAGTGAAATCAGAAAAATTGTAAAATGTAAATATCCAGTAATACATGGTGAAAGTCTGTTTACCTTAACGAAGGAAAGCAAACTCCTTGTCACTGTGATCCACAACACTGCACACAATAAAGTGGTAAGATGGCAGCTGGTGGACTCGAACCTGAAACCCTTAGGACCCAAGTTAGCTTCCATAACCCCTGAGCAACATTGTTTCCAGGTATGGTTCCATTGGTGGTCAGGATCCACTCCATATTGGGGACATTGGTGACATTTTATCATCATGATCCAAATATGGCCTGGTATCAGAGTATTCTCCCTGTCTACTCCTGGTGGCCAGTTATGGACCGTCTCCTGCTGCCAAGACGTTGTCAAGTGTCAGCCAACATGACCCTGAAAAAGCAAATAAAGAACAGAAATATGTCCAACTTTCACATTCTCTTAAATACTAAACGTTGGAATATGAGGAGTTGTAGAAAACGCTACAGCTACGTTGCTCAGCCATGGCACTGCTTTTGTTCTCTGGCCATTGGGATGTGGCTCAATCTGTGGCCCAGTGATGGACTGTAGTACGCAGTCCTCATCCAATGACTCCTGGAGTTCTCTGAGCTTGAAATCAATGAGTTTTGCAAAAA
Source organism: Paraplagusia blochii (assembly GCA_016785265.1). NCBI lineage: Eukaryota > Metazoa > Chordata > Actinopteri > Pleuronectiformes > Cynoglossidae > Paraplagusia > Paraplagusia blochii. The sequence continues at coordinate 288,344 of JAFBJS010005425.1, forward strand.
TATACATTTTGGGTTTGTTAGAAAAAATGATAAAACAAATCAAACATGAAGACTGAGGGAAAATACAAGAATAGATAATGAAAAAAGGAAGTTTTTCCGTAGTCAATCTCCTTTTTCAGTGACTCTTTCATTTGCCTCAGATACCACCACACAGTCACAGAGGTATGCTGCTGCATTTTTTAAAATCATGCCGAAAAAAGCATGAGGAAGTGATTAGAGAGTCGTGTAGAAAAATCACCCATTGGTCACGGCTGTATCTGTTTATTTTATGGGCTCTGCGTTTGGTGATCGGCACATTTTTGCGGTGTAGCGAGAGGCAGGGCAGCAAATTTGGGACCAAACAACTTCCCAGAGATGAACATGCTCCAACTAATGGAAGGGGGCGGGAAGTGGGAGGGCCGAGTGATGGGCGATGGTTCTGAGGAGAGCAAAAATAAGAAAGTTAGGGATGATCATAACCATATGGAGACGGAGAGGGCTGAGTGAGCGAGAGAGGGTGGGAAGTTTAGGGAGTGTTCTAAGAGACATACAGCCGGGGAGAGTAGAGGTCTGCTCGGAGCTGAGGCACTGAATATTGACATGACCTAATAAAAATATAAGAAACCAAGGGAGAAACTGAGGAATGGCATGGGGAGTTCTATTTTTAGGAGAAGGAGACTGGGCAGAGTCTGAGGAAGGAAGAGGAAAATAAATGGGAGGGGAGACAGGGGGGAGGAAAGGAAACCATTGCTGTTTTACACACTGGTGGTGAAGTTGAGCCCCTCACAAGAATTCTCCTGGCTATGTCCGCCATCTGGAATGTCGAGTCACTTCCTCTGTCTGTGCTGCGCTCATACGGGGTTGTCCTCTGCTCCCACCCTCCCTCTGTGCTCTGACAGCGCTCAGAAGAAACGCTGGAGATCCCACAAGTGTGGACAGGACACTTCTGACGAGAAACAAACACCTCAGCAGGAAAACGAGATCCTCGGATTTAACCCCCGAGTCCCATCAGGAACCATCTGAATGGAATCTGGGCCTGGAAGAATCAAAGACAACTGCAGTCATCAGCTGAAGCCCTCTCAGAGGGTGTTCCTTTTCCCTTATATGGCAACAGAGCTGAGAAATCATTTGAATTAGTCTGGTTTCTGTTGCATGCCTGTCTGGTTTTAGTGCTGACTGAGTTCCATCTCGTATGTTTCTGTCTCGGCTGTGTGTGTGTGGGTCTTCTCTGAGTGCAGCTCCGTTTGTTTATTTTGCCTTCTTGCTCTTTCTCTGCCTGTTGTCTGCATGTGGGGCTTTTGTTTTGGGACAAGAGGAGGGCTTGTGTTTGTGGTTGATCTGGATGCACCGTCAGCGCCTCAGGCTTGGATACTTCATTCAAACTCCGCAGCTATTGCTGGTGTCAAACAGCTGTGATGACCTGTGTTTGTCGGAGAAACACAGCAGCCAGGGTTCAGCAATTAGCAACGGAAAGCTGAGAAGCGTCTGCATGATCAGAAACCCAGACCGGAGTGGGGAGTCGTCACAGAGCAGAACGTCACCTGGATGCTTTTTACTTCCTGTCCGTCTGACGTGTGATCCTGAAGGAACCATGAGGACACATGGAACTGATCTGGGCTTTTCTCTTCTTTAAAAATGACCATGGAAAACATAAACACCTAACTCACCGTTCAGCACTTCCTGTTGCTGACCCCTTGACGGAGCGTCTTCCTGCTTGGGACGCAGTGTTATGTCAGGTTCATCATCTGATGTTGATGACTTTTATGAACCCACCTCTGACCGTTGACTGTCATGGCTACGACGGCATGGTATCATCGTGACATCAGCCGGGTGCACGCTGAGGACTTGCTGGCGCGGGCAGGGAGGGATGGCAGCTACCTTGTGAGAGACAGTGAGTCTGTGCCAGGAGCCTACGCATTGTGCCTACTGTGAGTACACAGGAAAACACACACACACACACACACACACAACTTCTGCCAGACTGTACTCTTTGGCCCTGGCATTAAAGTGAAAAAGTTCTGAGCTGTAGATCCTGAGAGAGAGACTTCGTCTTTGGTTATATTGTCCTTAACCTTCACTGTTTTCATTTAGTTTTTCATACATAACAGGTCATATAATGAATCTCGTCTTCATTGTATAATAACTACTCTGGTAAAATAAAGCACAGAGCAACCCATTGCTGTGGAGTTCTAAAAATAAAACCCTATAACAACATCTAGAGTGTTCATAAAAAAGAATCTCACCTCAAATAATCTTTACACTGAGTTTAAGGAAAACAGGAAATGCTAATTTTCTCACTCTAATTCAGTCACTGTGTTTAAGGTTAAGATACATTAATATGTAGCTCCTCTACATTAATGCTTCTCTTGGATTTTAGCAGCACATTTCCATTTTTTTATTATTGATACATATCTTCTTCTTCTATTCCTTTCAGCTTGTCCCTTTTTCCAGGGGTTGCCACAGCGAGTCAACAATTTCCATCCCATTCTGTCCTCTGTATCTTCTACTCTAACTCTAACTACCTCCATGTCCTCCCTCACTGCATCCATTAATCTCCTCTTTGTCTCCTACCTGGTAGCTCCATCTCTCGGATCATTCTTCTACCAATGTATCCACTGTCCCCCCTCTGAACATGTCCAAACCATCTCAATCTGTCTTCTCTTGCTTTTTTTTCCAAACCTTCCTGTCTGTGTTGTCCCTCTAGTCACCCCAGTTCTGATCCTGTCCATCCTTGTCTCTCCTAAAGAGAATCTCAGCATCTTTAACTCCTCCACCTCCAGCTCTGCCTCCTGCTTTTTACTTATTGTCTCTAATCTATCCATCATGGCTGGAACACTATTGCTACATATAAGATCTAGTATGCACCAATTCACATCAGATTGATATTTGGCAATAAAAAGATACAAAATATGGTTAGTTTAGTGAAATCAATGAGTGTCCACTGGTCAATTCATTTGTATTATTTGATGATTTCCACCCCTTTCAAACATGACACAAAGATAATTGTAGAATCATCAGACGTGGGCTCTATTTTTAAGGAAAAGCGACAATAATGATTTGATCTGGTGATTAACTTTACATTTCTGGCAGCGAGGGTCGTAAACTCGTCAGAAAACTACTCTTCTGCAGCGTGTCCCCATCTGTAGATGGATTCAGCAGCTTCACTCACCCTGTCATATCCATCACTTTCACCATCCTCTGCCAGCAGACAGCAGAAGAACAGCTATGGCTGTGCTGCACACACACACACACACACACACACTGGGCCAACCTCACACACACTCTAACCCCAGACTAGTCTGACTGTCCCGTCTGAGCTGAACACACTCCATCTCAGGCAGTCAAACCCCTGGCTCAGGACGCCCTGTTTCCCCTTCTTACCCCAACTTTCTTCCCCGGGGCCCCAGAAAGAGGGCGGGAGCTCTTGTGACCGCACAACGCTGACTGCTCATCAACCCCGGGCCAGATACATTCCTGAAAGCTGAGACCGGCCACTCGCAGTGCACCCTCTTTTTCACTTCGTTCTTTTCTCAGTATCTCATTCCCTCTTCAGTCACATAAATATCTCCGCACTTTTGATCTGCCTTCGATTTTCCCTGATGTCATTGTCCTGCTTTTGTTCTCGGAGTATAAAAGCTGAGTCATAAAAATTGAAAAGAAATTCCTCTGAAGTGACTGATGGAGAAGGGCCAAATGTCTCCCACTTTGTATAAACTAAAACAAGCCACAGCGTTGATCAACTGTAAAACAACTGGCATCGATCTACGACAGTTACAGTGTTTTAACCACAGTCAGTCACATGAATACAGTAGATTCACGCAGATGTCGTCCATGTTTTTTTGGTATTAAATCTTTTTTCTTTAAATTCTCTCTCTCAAAGGTTCCAATGTCACGTTCACACCTATCGCATTCTTCCTGACGCTGACGGCCTCCTGGCGGTGCAGGTGAGTCTTCATGGTCACATGACTCCATACCCTAACCCCGACCAGGAACTGAGGAGTAAAAAGAAGAGAAAAAAAGTCATCTGAACCAGAGAGAACCAGTTATTCAGAGAGGTTTCGAGATCAAACAATGGATTATTTTTGCTGCTGTAAAGGAGAACAGGAACATGTTTGTGTTTCCTGTCAGTGCGGCCTCTGTTATAACTGCGAGTAGCCCTGTTTGTTTGAATGGCATCTCTGCCATGTGGCTGCATGTTTGCAGCATGAGCTCAGCAGCACAGAGGAGAAATTGTTTTTATATCTCAAAGATTCCTACTCAACCCACACACTAGGTCATTGAGCAACCGGTCCCCTTATTTGTTACGTTTCATGTATGGGGGTGTTTGTATGAGCAATGAGGAGTCTGTGGATGTGGTCGGTGATGGTCTGTTTTCCTAAATGTCAAGAAGGAGGTCATTTAGTCAGCAAATGACCCAATTATTAGACGCTAGAATCACAGTGAGTGGGTGAAAGAAAATAAAGGAGAAATACACATACGTTCTCTCCCCCCTGTCCTCCCTTCTACTGTCTGAGTTAAATAACCATTGTCTGGCAGTTGTTTTCAAACCTCTGACTTGGAAAAAAATCCTCAACTTTCAAATGAAAACCTTATACTCTGTTGCTATTTCAGTTGTTTTTCCACTGCCATCGGTATAAACCTCCAGGACGTATTTTCCCTCGACTGGATTTGCTCCACTAACACACAAGTTGCACACAGGCTTTCTTTTTTCCCAAGGACAGGAATGAAGCTATTCCTGGGTCTGCTTTGTTTATGTTTTTGTTCCTTTTCATTGACTTTTAAATGATTTTAAACACTACACAAGCCTCCTGTACTGTTACTGTTACACAAACAATTTAGCAGCTGCTATTTCGCGTCCTACCCTGCAGGGAGTGCTGTTAACACCCTGGTCATTCATTCAATTATTCAATTAGGAGCAGCAGTCTCCACTACTGCCACCCAATTCACACTGCTTCATACTGCGAGCGATCTGTCTATCTGTCTGTCTGTCCCTCCATTCCCACTGCTCCATACTGTGAGCCTTCCTGTGGGTGGTGTGACCTCTGGAAGACGTAACATACAATAGTTAGTAATTTTTATCTGTCTGTCTGTCTGTCTGTCTATCTATCCTTGTATCTATCTGTCTATCTATCTCTGTGTCTATCTGTCTGTCTGTCCCTCTGTCCATCTATCCTTCTATCTATCTGTCTATCTCTCTGTCTGTCTGTCTGTCTGTCTCTGTCTAACACAGTATCTACCATCGATCCACCTGGTACGTGTGTTCAATGTTAAAGTATAGTCATATTTGTCCACTGGTCCAACCCATCAGACTGACAACACAGTGTCCACCTCAACAATCACCCAGTTCCTCTGCAGCTTTATGTGACTGTTGGCATCTGAACACTGACACGTTGTGTCCAACTGAAGGGTTTCAGCCTCTGCCACATGGAGTGCCAACTCCAGCTGTGTTCAGGAAGTAGCTGTCAGTGATGTCACCGCTTCTGTCGTGTGCAGACCACAGATTTAAATTCCTCTCGGGGCTTCTTTCTTATCAGAGCCAACCATCTGTATGCAACTTTTTTTATTCATGCAAATCAGCGATTCTTTATTTAAACAGAAAATAGAATGTTCTTCTTTTAACCCAGCGTGTAATTCAGTTTAAAACTTTCCTATGTTGAGTCCTTGATGTCCTGTGATATTGAGATATTGAGAGAATTTATTCAATTATTACTTTTTACTGTTTTTTACAGTCCAGTGCAGACCTGGACAAACTAAGGCACAGGATGCGGCCCAGTTATCTTTTTAATCTGGCCCGCCAAACTTGTCCAAATTATACTATGAATTTATATTATCATTATCCCTCTACCTTTTTCCTGCAAAGACCTCATTTTTCCAATAAAAAGTTTTTTTTGTTTTTCTTTTATAACTTTTTAAAACTTTTTATTAATCCCACTGAGGTATCCTTCAAGATATTATGCCTCTGCATTTAACCCATCACTTCAGTGATAACTTGGCGGGAGGGGGATTCGAACCCAGGCCTTGCGGACCGTAATCCGTTTACTTGACCATTAGGCCACAAACTTAAAAATGAAAATACTTCTCCCAGTTCTGAGTTTTCCTTGTGTCTCTTCCTTGCATGGACTGTGTTCTGTGGTTTTAGTTTCATACAAATACTTCATCTTTCTGCTCATGATCTGGACCATAACTCAAATTGTACTACCACCTGTTGCACGTAAGTCAAAATAATTGCCTAACCCTGGTATCGGGCTCAGATATGTCTCTTTTACTGGTGTGGAACTCCTGGGCAAGATGAAAACGTGGTTAGGATGGTTGGTGATGAGGCCACAGGAAGGTCCAGTGGTGCGGTGTGATTTGGGTGTTGGTTGTGAAGACCATTGCTCTCGTTATCTATTAATGAATAAGCTGGTGGGTTGATGGTTAACAGTAGCCGATCAAATATGTCAGTTCTAACTAGAACGAGGACGGTAGTTTCTAAAGAGCGGGTTTACACCTCTTGGTGGGAATTATCTGCGAAACAAAAAAGGGTTAAACTCAGCTTAATTTGTCGGACAATTCTCTTCTTTTTCAAATGTACTTTTCAGTTTTAAGGACAACTTTAGGTTCTATTTATTTTACTTCCCCACAGACAACACAGGGGGTGCAGGTCAACTGTTTCCGCTCTCTGGAGGACTTGGTGTTGGGGTACCAACATCCGCACAAAGGCCTGGTCACCCCTTTGCTCTACCCTGTTCCTCGAGATGTGGAGACAGGAGATGAGAGCTCAGGTACGCCACCTGTCTGTGATGGCTGAAAATGTTCCCATCATTCAAACATCAAAAATTAAGAGATACTTATATGTGTTGTCGTGTTTGTACAGATGATGAGAAGCCACCTGCGGTTTCACCCTCTATAAACACAGCACTTTCATCAGGACCAGCAGCTAAACCAGCAGCTCCTGCACCTCTGGTTGATAAATCACAGGAGCTGAATCAACTCAGGTATGGACTCTAGTTGAACTTTAACTGAAGTGACCACTGGTATGGTATTTGTTTTTACCCATATGTTGTGCTGTAAAAATGAGTGCTGCATGTTGTGTCCTTCTCACAGTCATAGTGGTGACGTGATGGGTCTGCTCAATGACTACCTCTTCAATGAGCTGCCTCTGGACATTGAGAACGTGCACAAAGGAGCCACAACTCTGGGCCACCTCAAGCGTACTCTGGGTACTGCCTGCCAGGGTTTGAACAGGTAAACAATCGGCTCATCTACTGTAAATATTTAAATATTTAAAAACAGGTTGACTGTAATACAGCTTTCTTGCAGTAGGGGGCCACAAGTTAAAACCTGTCATATTTTTTTTACAACAGAGAGGAAGAAATACACTGTCTTTCTACTATCACTTGATTATAGTTAAAATTACTTTTCAGTTTATTGTGTGATACCTAGCCACAATAAGTTCTGAAATTGGACACTGGCGCCCAGGTCAGGAACTGGTATAAATAAAGGCTAAAATGTTGAAATGTTTTTAGCCTTTTCTATGATATTTATTGGGAAAATACTGGCATTGCAGGGAATAGATGGAAGTTTAATAATAATATAAATGAATAGTATGATTTGGAAAAGTTTTGTGGGCTGGATTAAAATGCCAGATGGGCCACATTTGGCCCTCGGACCACAGTTTGTCCAGGTCTGCTTTGAAATGTATATACATACCAGTTCAGCCATGATGGATTTAGAGACACCCAAGACAGGAGGACGACAAGGATGGACAAAATCAAGAATGAGGTGATTAGAGGGACAACACAGACAGGAAGGTTTGGAGGAAAAATAATCAAAAAGCCAGATTGAGATTGTTTGGACATGTTCAGATGAGGGACAGTGGATACACTGTTAGAAGAACGACCCTAGTGATGGAGGTACCAAGTAGGAGACAAAGAGGAGATGGTCCATGCAGGGGAGAGAGACAAGAAAACAGACAGAAGGCTGAGCAGAGAGTAGACACAGAACAGTAGAACCAAACTCACCAAAGGAGATCAGGCAGAAGTCGACCAGCAGACATGAACAGAGAAAAATGACAGACAAATGGACTATGAGCTGAGAAGTGAAGGAGCACAGGTGAGTGTGATGAACTGATTACCCAGGGAGAGAGAGACAGGAGGATTTAAGTGGACTCACCACCTGCAGTAAGACTCACAGTATGGTGCAGTGTGATTTGGGTGGAAGATGTAAAAACTGCAGCTTCTGGGACCTAGTAACAGATTAGCAGATGACAATGAATGAAAAGAGACAGTGGTGGACAACCATGGGAGCACAAGTTATTTTGTTGCCAATATATTTGTCTATTATATGGTCACTGAATCAATGTCCTGCATTTGTCTTCTCTGCAGTGAGATCGACCTGACTCTGTCCAGCTTAGAAACCTTGGCCAAGGTCTTTGATCACCCGAGCTGCTCTTTAACACAGAACAAAGCACAGGTATAAGAACCAGAACTGACAGTGTTGTGTTCTGACTACGGACACTAACTGTGGAAACAGTTAAGTCCATGTTTATATGTTGTTGACATTTTAACCTTAATTACATTCTTTATAATTAAGTAAAATTCCATTTAATATGCGTAGAAATCAAAAGTTGGCCTTGAGGCCGAGGTCACACTTCACCAGAGGCTGCAGCTTATATCACTTGTATAAATCCAGGCTTAAAAACACACAGATATATCATCTCTCCAGCCTCTTGTGTTTGTTATGTGCATCATTTTGTGAGAGGAGGCTGACTATTGACGCTGTCCTTCTACTGCTACACAAAGTCAAATGAATCCTCATTAGACTTCTATGTATCTGTAGCAGCTTTAATGCTTTAATCAGATGACTTGTGGTAAATAGCAGATGGTAAATGATCTTGAAAATGCAAGTTTCTGTAAATAAAATGGATTTTCTTAGTTGAAATATTCTATATATACATTTAAATACAGTAGATTTAGCTAATGTTTGCAGATGACATTGTGATCTGTAGTGAGAGTAGGCAGCAGCTGGAAGAGAACCTAGAGAGGTGGAGGTTTGGACTAGAGAGAAGAGGAATAAAGGTCAGCCGTAGCAAGACAGAGTATATGTGTGTGAATGAAAGGGGGAACAGTGGAATGGTGAGGTTACATGGAGAAGAGGTGGAGAAGGTGGAGGAGTTTAGGTACTGAGGATCAACTGTTAAGAGCAGTGGAGACTGTGGAAGAGAGGAGAAGAATAGTGTACAGACAGGATGGAACAACTGGAGAAAAGAATGACCTCTTGACCTCAGGAGTGACCTGTGATAGAAGAGAGTCAGCTAAAGTGAAGGATGCTGAGATTCTCTTTAGGAGAGACAAGGATGGACAGGACCAGGAATGAGATGATTAGAGGGACAACACAGACAGGAAGGTTTGGAGAAAAAGCTCAAGAAGCCAGGTTGAGATGGTTTGGACATGTTCAGAGGAGGGACAGTGGATACATTGGTGGAAGGATAATCCTAGAGATGGAGCTACCAGGTAGGAGACAAAGAGGAGATTGGTGGATGCAGTCAAAGTGGACATGCAGGTTGAAGAACGTTAACAACACCAAGAAAGATTCAATTCTTCATTTTACATTTGCTTTTCTTGAACAAGGGTCCAGATCTGGAGATGGACACTCTGTTGTGTAAGATTACATCACTGGTCAGTCTTCTTTCATCCCTTGAGAAGAAGGTTTGTGTTTTTTTTTTTCTCACTCAACAAAAGCACTGAGCTCTAATGTGAAAACATTCCTCACAATTACTGCTTTCTGCCTACAAAGGTGTTGAAAGCTCTACAAGATGCAGTGACCAACCACAACCTGGCAGCTCAGCCCAGTGTTGCAGCTCCACCTGAGCCAACAGTCAGAAACACACATGCTGTGAAGAAGACTGATGCCAGACATGTACCAGTACACACATTCCAGGTCGGACACAGAAGAAAAATATATTTTTTAAAAGAATCTGCTAATTTTTGGTTGTTAAATTCAATTTTAACAAATTATTAATTCAGCTGCAATAAAAAGGAAAGGTCAATATTTTCTTCTTGATGTCTGCAGGTGAAGATGCTAAGGTACGGCAGACAGAATGTTTCTGTTGACGTCAACACGGGGACGCTCATTTTTGACAAAAATACCGGTTCCTTCGGGATGGAGAAGGTTTCACACGACAGGAGTGAGAAACTGTTTCAACAGCTCGTTACATTTATTCTTCTGGAAATGCACCATATAATCAACATTTGCTGCGTTTGCGTTTATGTCCAGTCCTCCAGGTTGTCAAGTTTCAGAGCAGTCCGGCCAAAGTACGCATTGTGGTGGACAGTCACCACAACACCCCACGGGAGATGACGTTCGAAAGCGCGAGGGTAAATTAACAAACAAATAATGTTGTGTTTTAAACCCTCTCCTGGTTTAAGCTTCCTTCTCCACGGTCCACTGATCCACAGATGTTTCTTTCAGAAATGTGACTCCTTCTGCCAACTCCTCCTGATGATGAGGGGCCGACACTCTCAGCTGAGAGAACCTGACATGGTCTCCGTGTTTGTTGGCACTTGGAACATGGGTGAGAGTGCATTGTGTATTGGTAATCCATATTAGAGATCTATAGACATATATATAGAATATATGGTTGGATGACCTGACAGTGAACAGTGGATGTTAGTGGGATCAGTAGGTTAGTAGTAGATGGAGGGTTAGTTTGTTAGTTGTATTAATAGAGTAGTAGGTGATAGGTAAGTGCTGTGTGTGTGTTGTTGAGTAACATGTAAGCATATACATATATAAAAATACATATACACACAAATACATATGCATGTATGTACACAAACATATTAACATAAAACTGTATGCATATACAAGCATATACACATACAAAAATGTATGTTTAATATATGTACACACATATGCCTGTGTGTGTGTACATACATACACATACATACGTATTTACATATAAACACACATATATATGTGTGTACATGTGTGTGTATATATATATATTTAGACATACATGTATGTGTACATATACAGTCACACATGTATACTCCTCTTTTGTTATTGTCTTTCTATTATTCTTATATCTTATTGTTCTTGAGCTACTGTAAAAAATGTGTATCAATTGTGTTGACATAAATATATATAAATGTATGTCAATATATATATATGTGTATATATGTATATGCATATGTATGTCAATATATACATTACATATAAATATATGTGTATATACTTACACCTCCATGTAGCATATGTAGTATATGCACATATACTTGTATATGTATATAAGTATAAGATATGCTATAGCGTAAAAGATAAATAGAACAGTATAATGTAATAATGAAATATAAGAGCAATGGTTGACGAGGTCACCTTTGCGCAGTAGAAGAAAGATGTCAGTGTCTCTGTGTTGTGTCAACAGGTGGCTCTCCTCCTCCACGCAGCCTACAGACGTGGGCGACCTGCTGTGGGCTGGGAAACACCCCTGATGAGTCAGTGTCCCTCCTTCCACATGACATCTACGCCTTTGGGACTCAAGAAAACCCTCAGGGCGAGAAGGAGTGGACGGAAAATATCAGAGAAACCCTTCGTAGCTATACACAGATGGACTTCAAACAAGTAACTTGGATTTTTTTTCCCCCTTTTTTGGGTTTTTTTTTTTTTTTGGAGGCCTATTTTAGAGTTCCACATAAGATTCCACTACATACGTGAGAACATTCCAGTCAAGTGCAATAATTATAAAATGGTTAAACACAACCTTGATGACAATAATATTTTTAACATTTATTTTGTTTTTATGTAAAACGCTCTCCAGGGGTTACCAGGGCAATTCCATATTTTCTGTCTCCCTCTGTCCTCTGACTCCAACTACCTCCATGTCCTCCTCACTGCTTCCATCAATCTCCACTTTGTCTCCTACCTGATAGCTCCATCTCTAGGATTATTCATCTTGTCTCTCCTAAAGAGAATCTCAGCATCTGTAACTCCTTCAGCTCTGTCCCCTGTCTTCTGCCTATTGCTAGTGCCTCTTAAATATAAATCATGGCCGGTCTCACAACTGTCCTGTAAACCTTTCCCTTCATCCTAACACTGTCCAAATTATATTTTAAAAAAGAACCTAACTTAAGGGCATTTAAACAAAAATCATTAATCACTTTAATGACCTCATCATCACTTAATCACTTCCATCAACAGTGTTTCAGTGTTTTCCTTGTTTCAAGGAAACTCCATTGTCATCACAACACATGCTAGACACATGATAAACGATGTGATAAATTTTCTTGTAGCAAATTTGCTAATATAAGTTACTTTTAAAAAAATAATAATAACTCTTGTCAATACATTTTATTTATATATCCCCAAACTGAACGTCTCCTTACTTTATGCAAGTGTCTTTAGATCAGTCACGCCCTTTTTTTTTTTTTTGAGACATACCCTGTAATGTGAGTAACTATCCTGCAGGTGGCAGTGCAGTCCCTCTGGAACATAAGGCTGGCTGTGTTTGTGAGTCCAGAGCACGAGAGTCGCATCAGTCATGTGAACACAGCCAGTGTGAAGACAGGCCTGGGCAACACGTTAGGTAGAGGGCGCTTTAATTCTACTCTAAACTGTTGTAATGACGATGACACTAGTATTAATTACAATGATTATTATTTCAGGGAATAAAGGCGCCATTGGAGTCTCCTTCCTCTTTAACGAAACATCTTTTGGCTTCGTCAACTGTCATCTCACCTCTGGAAGTGAGAAAGTCCTGAGGTGCAATAAAACTACAGTATCTACAGTATTACTGCATCTACCACATGTGTAGACAAACTTTATATTCACAATTTATACACATTTCTATCACTGTCCTGCGTATATGATGAGTAGGAGGAACCAGAACTTTGCGGACATCCTTCGACTGCTGTCTTTGGGTGACAAACATCTCAGTGCGTTTGACATCAGCCTACGCTTCACGCATCTGTTCTGGTGTGGAGACCTCAACTACAGACTGGACCTGGATGTACAGGTCAGAGGGTCCGATTCCAAACCCACAAATCTGGAAGCTGAATTCAAAACACTGATGTCCACATTGATTTCTCTCTGACCTCAGGACATCCTAAAACATGTCTCCAAGAGAGAGTTTGACCAGCTCATGTGTGCCGATCAGCTGACCCGAGAGAGACACAAGCGGAAGACATTCCTCAACTTCAGTGGGTTTTAACTTTCACATTTTCCTAAGAGTTTAAAGAAAATGTTCCTTTTGAAAAGGATTGATCAACACAATCCATGTGACATGCTCTTTCCATTCATGGTGTAGAGGAAGAAAAGATCACCTTTCCACCCACGTATCGATATGAACGCGGCTCCAGAGACTGTTACCTGTGGCAGAAGTACAAGACTTCAGGGGTAAATAACTTTTTCCACTTGGAAAAAAATCTCTCTTAAGGCTGTGAAAACATACCTTCATTTCACAAACCTATTTATATACAGACTGAGCTCCATTTATTCTATTTCTATACCTTGTTAATACATTGTCCCTTGTCCCCAGTGATCCCTTATAAATGAAACACCATTAAACTCAATTATCAAGCATCTTCAATTACTGGCCTTTTAGTAGATCAGTATTTCCATGTTGTTGATTTTGTCGTACTTCACTATCTACTCTGTAAAATCCTTCTGTAAAGAAATATTTACCAGAAACATTAAACATAAACAGCGTGACTCATTTCCTAAAATATATGTTGCTGTTAAAGTTGTCTGTCTCCTGGGAATGGTGACTCTGACAGCAGCTGTCACACTCACTAAAAATAGAACGCTTAGGATAATCCTAGTGTAAAAATAAAGAATGCAAAGCTCGGCAGGAATGAAGGTGTCCCAGGGTTTACACAGCGTTTATGTTTGTCATGTTCAACCTAAAAAACAATGTCTTTCTTTAGGTGCGCGTCAACGTTCCGTCCTGGTGTGACAGGATCCTGTGGAAGTCCTATCCTGAGATGCACATAAGATGCACTGCATATGGTAAGACAGTGCAGATACAGAAGTGCAGCAGAAATCAAGACAGATGGTTTTACATGTCTGTGTAGGTTTGCAGTCATCCAGGCCATTTAATCCAAATAAGTTACTAAGACCAACTGGAAAGTCCACAAGCTCCCAGGTTACTGCTGAGCTCCACTCAGCATGACACTGTCCCCACATCCTCCACAGGCGCTCCGGCCCACCTACTGTTCACTTTGGTGATGGGTAAAATGCAGGTTTTATTTAGTTGTGATATATAATTCTTGTATTATTGTTTCCTTTTATTCTTAAAGAAACAATTTTGAAAATACAGTGAAAACCCTGGACTCAAGCTCCTCAAAACACCAAGTAACAGTTGCTCTCAGTTTCAAGAACTGTCCCTCACCTGGGTATTATACCAATCTTTAGATCAGACCAGGTAAATCTAAGGCCTGAGGGCCGGAAGTGGCCCTTTTGACAATTTAATCTGGCCCGCCAAAACCAAAGTTTACCAATAATATATATTATCATTATCCTCCTGCCTTTTCCCTGCAATAGCAGCAATTCCACAAAAGATGCTTTGTGGCCTCGGAGTCAAGTATTACGTATACACTTTGGCCCACGAGTTAAATTATTTGCCTATGCCTGGCTTAGATAAATAGATAGAACTTTATTAATCCATCAGACGTATCCTATGGGAAATTATAGCGTGAAACTATGGGGAAACTATTCAGGGAACTATGGAGTCTGACAATAGTTTATTTCTTTTTAATAAATGTTATTTTATACTATCAATGTAGTGTGGGTGGCAGTGGTGGCCTAGTGGTTAGGGAAGGGGACTTGGGTCCATAAGGCTTCAAATTCTAATCCACCAGCTGCCATGTTGTCACTGAGGGGCTCTGATCATAGCACCGTCCCGACCCACATGTCTTTCAGTGAATTCAACACCAACACGAAGACTCACAGTATAGAGCAGTGTGATTTGGGTGGCAGTCGTGGAGACCCAACAATAGATGAGCAGATGAATGAATTTATTTGTTAATGTCTAATGTTTTTGATATTTAGACGGGGTGACTTTAATCTAAGTCTGTGTGGTGCAACTCTAATTATTTTTTAGTTAATTTTTTTAACGGGTGAAAATATAATCAAGATACAGTGAATGGACAAACAATTGGCTGCTTATTTATGTACATCACTCTCAGTCCAGACTACAGTGGTTGTGGACCAGAGAGTGTGTCATTAAACTGACTCCTGACTAACGCTGGACACAGTGTAATGTTGTCAGAGCCAGTGAGTTAGTGATGTTTTTCTGTTTGTTACCAGGCTGCACTGATGACATCTTTACCAGTGATCACTCACCTGTTTTTGCCACCTTCCAAGCGGGAGTGACATCAACATCCTGCTTCAAAACAGGTGCTGACATCATCAGAGACCAGTGGCTGCAAACATGACCAAAAAGGAGTAAATTATTATCATCATTTATTGTTTCTGATAGATTCTAATCCAAGCAAGGAGAAGGCCTGGATTGAGCTGGAAGGCATTGAGGCCATTGTGAAAACATCTAGTAAAGCCAAGTTCTTCATTGAGTTCCACTCAACCTGCCTTGAAGGTCTGGTATATCATTCAAGACAATCAAAAAAAATTACAATTAAAAGCAACTTCTAAATCACATTTTTCACTGCAGAGACACGAAGATCCAGTGAGAATGATTCCCAGAGCTGTGACGTTCCTGGTTTCCTCAAACTGGGCTGGTCCTTCAAACAGCTGCCTAAGGTACATGGACAACTAGTTCACTGATTTATCTTCTTTTCAATTGAAGTTACTTACGTGTGTTTACTCTCAACATTTCTCTTTAAGCTCCTTCCAGTCCTGTCCGATACGGAGTACCTTCAGGAACAGTACCTGCTGTTGTCTGTCAAGTCCTGTGATGGGTTTGAGTCATACGGTTGGTCTTCTAAATAGTCCTCTGAAGCAGTGTTCTCAACCTTTTTTGTGCAATGGACTGGTTAAATGTCTGGCAATGTTATTTACAAACTGGTCTGCAAGGGCAGCTGTTGCCACCCAAATCACATTGGACCGTATTGTGAGCCTCCCTGTGGGTGGTGAGCCCACAAGAAGTTATAGTATATGGGTCGGGACAGTGCCTTGGCTCAGAGCACCTCAGAGGCAACCTGGCTGCTGGTGGATTCAGACCTTCCTTAACCACTAGGCCACAACTGGCAACCAGGCTTTAGGGTGTAGCGGATAAATAGCCCCAGTTAAAATCAAACACCTGGTATAAAACTGGTGTTTCATTAGTATATTAATTACCGTTTATCACCTCTGTATGTTACTTAATTGGCAAACATAGTGGCGAAGTGATAGGTGAGACAAGGAGGCGACCCCGAACATGAGCACTACCTCTCTGTGGTCCAGTACCAATTGACCCACAGACCGACGCTGGTCCATGGCCCGGGGGTTGGGGACCACTGCTCTAATGAATAGTGACTTGGCTGATTACGACAAAACAGGCTATTCGTTAAACTAGTTTTTCCCAATTTTTTTTCTAATGGAATTCTGGCGACTAAAATAAGGTTTTGTCTCCTAGAATCATTGCTACCCTTGTATCAGAGTGACTTGTGACCTAAATTGAAATTACAGCGCCATATTTTCTTTTGTAAACTATATTGACTTTCTGTCAAGGTTAGAAAAATGATGCATAACAAAATGCTCATTTTATTCTGACATGGTGGAATAAAATATTAACAAAGGAAGGCTTTTCCAAATGTACAGGTCTCACTTCTGCTGCAGTAATGTTTTTATCTAGGAAGTCAGTTATTGTTGAAAAAAAAAAAGTTGTTGAAGAACCAAAATCGAAATCCACAAACCAAATTCTGATGGATAAATGATAATAAAAAAAACAAGAATGAGATAAACTCTCTTCTAAGTCCTCTTCCTTAACCACTAGGCCACCACTGCCAACCTGGCTTTAAGTTGTAGTGGATAAATGCCCTCAGTTAAATGAAACATCCGGTTATAAAACTGGTATTTTATAAGTATAATAATCACTGTTTATTTCCTAGAACCATTGCTACTGTTGTATCAGAGTGACCTGAATTTAAATTACAGCGCCCCCTTCATATAACTTTTTTTACTGACTTTCTGTCAAGGTTAGAAATATTATGCGTAACACAATGCTCATTTTATTCTGACATGGTGAAATAATTCAATAACAATGGTATGGCTTTCCAAATGCAGAAGTCTACCTGCTGCTGAAGTGATGTTTTTATCCAGGAAGTCAGTTTTTGTTGAATAGAATATTGATTAACTGTCTAAGAACCAAAAATCGAAATCCACAAACCAAATTGTCAGAATGAGACAACCTCACACTATAGTCCATCCATCAATCACCTTTCTGAAATGACTCTCTATTTGAATTAAACTTGCACCATCTGTCACCATTGAATTCCATGTTTACTGTGTTTCAAGGTGACAAGTCTTATTGATCCAATCGATAACGTTTTAAAAATCCTCCACAACAGGTGAATGCTGTGTCGCTCTGCGCTCGCTCACTCGTGCACCAGAGCAGTTTGAGACATTTCTGAGTCACCGAGGGGAAGAGATGGGCTCCATAAGAGGAAGGGTCAGGGTCCACGTGCCCAAGGACAGGAGAGGAACGCGGGAGAAGGTTTATGGTGGGTGAGCCGGAAGTGTCTGTTGTCCTAAATGCTGCCTCGCTTGCACTCTCACTTCCCACATATCTCTCTTCTCCGCTGCTGCCGCCTCCTCTGACTCTGCTGCAAGCCTCCCATCGCTTCCTCTATTCGGTTCCTCAATCATCCCTGACTTGGCTTTCATTTGCTGGCTCCTTTCGACCGCTTCCTTTTTTTTTGCCTCCTGAATGACTGACCCTGAGCAGATGCATCCTGAGAAACTGAAACAGCTCAGATGAATATTATGTCACCAGGTCAGGAGTCAAACGTACACATGCAGAACACACTGATGTGTGACAGCAATCTGACACAGGGAAAACATTGATTAATGTTTTCATCAACTGACTGTTTCAGAGCTGGTGTGTTTTGAGAAAGATGATAAACGACCTGGGAGGGGGCAGATGTCTCCTGCACCAACCAGAGCGCCAATAAATAGGTGAGGATCACTTCATGTTTCAAGATGACTTTTCGTATCACTGGGAAGTACAGGGTTTAATGGCTTTGAATTAATAAGTATTATAATCAATTAATTCACTGGTCCCCAACCACTGGGCCGGGGACCAGTACCGGTCCGTGGGTGAATTGGTGCTGGGCCACAGAGAAATTATGCTTTTTCTTGGTCCCAGTTGTCCATTACTTAACCTTGATCCATACCCATATGAACTTAACAATAGAATGGCTAGGATTCCATCATCAATAATGCAACTATATTTGATTAGGAAATATTTTCTCAGTAAAAAAACAACAATAAACTCAAAATGACATTGATACAAGATACTGATCTTATATACCGGTCTGGTAGGAGAAAATTATAGGCTTGAGAAATCCTTGTCGTGCCAAGGATTTCAGGTCAGAAGATTTTATAGGTAGAAATATATTTCAGAAAACCAGAAATTAACTTTTAATAAGGGGTATTTATCTGCCACAACTTAATGACCGGTCCGTGAAAATAGTACAAGACATTTTACTTGTCCGTGGCGCTGCTCTAATCCATTTCCGGGTCTCAGTAGCAGCACTCTCAACAACTGCCACCCAAATCCCACTGCACTCTACTGTGAGGTAGTGGTGCAGTGGTGAGCCCACTGGAGGTTATGTGGGTCATGCTGGTGTTATGCTCAGAACACCTCAATGGCAACATTGTCTGGTAAACTCTATGACTTCTATATCCGTCACAGATCCTCTCCACTCCCATCAGCCCTGACTCCAAGCAGCTACACCAATCCCGCCTACTTCCTCTTCGAAGGCGTATCGGTGAATCGCAGGGTGGAGGAGGTTCTCCCACAGCAGAGGGATCCTCAGGTCATCTGGTCTGGCAATGAGGCCTTGCAGCTTCCAAAAATCTCAGGACGTCAGGTCTTTGACAGGAGACCCTGCCGGAGATCAGACTTTACAGAGATTGAGATCCCCGCCGTCCCCCTTCAGTACAAACCCAACAACGACCTACAAACACCCCAAACCAACTCCTCCTATCAGCTCTTTCCTGCCAAAGACCCGTCTCCTATTTCTCCACCCACGAGCAATGTCATCTCACAGTACCAGGAGCACATTTCACAATCCAGAGATAAATACTCAAGTAAAAATACCATTCAGGACTCGGTTCTGCCTGAGAAGAACTTGAGGAATTTATATATGAATCAGTCCTCGGCCATTCGAGAGAAAAACAGGAGAGATCAGCATCAGAAAATCCCAGAGAGAACCAGCAAGATTATCCCTGCGACCAAGGCTCCATCAGTATTCCCATACACCCCCACACACATCTCACACATTCACACCTCTGTTCCCTGGATGGTGGACCAGCGCCCCCCTCCACCGACTGGAGACAACTCCCTGACTGCTCTGCAAATCGCCAAATCCTTGAGCGAGGTTGACTTCTTCCCCACAGAACACAGAGTCCCCGCCATAATCCACC
Source organism: Paraplagusia blochii (assembly GCA_016785265.1). Classification (NCBI taxonomy): domain Eukaryota; kingdom Metazoa; phylum Chordata; class Actinopteri; order Pleuronectiformes; family Cynoglossidae; genus Paraplagusia; species Paraplagusia blochii. The sequence goes on from JAFBJS010005425.1 coordinate 307,886, forward strand.
AGAGGCCGAGTTATAGGAATGGTCCGTCACTGTACTCTGATCGAGGCTACAGCTGGGAGAAAAAGGTAAGACGCTGTCCTCAAGGAGGGTTTTTTGTTTAACAACAAACACTCTGGTTTTCTGTAACTGTTTGTTTAATCTTGAAGCAGGTGTCTGTCCTCCAGGGAGCACCAGAGACAGTACGGGAGCTTCTCACTACCCTGGGTCTTCAGAAATACACTCTGGGACTCAGTCTCAATGGCTGGGATGATCTGGATTACTTCAGGTAGGTGGATGGATGGATGGATGGATGGATAAAGATAAAACCAGACATTTGTATATATTTTGATAAGACCAAAATATATACAAATGCATATGCATGTACATACATATATACATAAATACATATACACATAAACACCCATAGAGTTTATAGAGGTTATATTTACACAGCGATCATCTTTAGGGTTACTATATACATATATGTGTGTGTGTGTATATATGTATATGTGTATCCCATTATATATGTACATTATATATGTAATGTTTATATACAATAACATATACTTACAATATAAAATATAATTTAAAATATAAAGTATATAATGTATAAGGGTATAATAAAATATAATGTAAATGAAGATTGTTGTTGGACATTATGTTTTTTTGCACCAAAGATCAGCTGTATAGAATAAATTAAAGAAGTTAAATGCATTTTATACAATTTCAGGCAAGACAAAACATATGTCAAATGCTATGTAGCAACTGTTTATAAAGACTAAATTTTGTTTTGTTCATTTTATTCTAGTTTAATTTTAAACATCTATTTGAATCAAGTGAATCTTTAAAACATACTTTTCCATTGGGCTTTAAATGCCCAGAAAGAGTTGCGGTATATTTTCTTCTTATTGACCAACTTATTGGTATGAAGGAACAAAACAGTTTGGGCTACAAAGAAACTGTTCCAGTCTACACTTTTTCATTTTTCATTGTTTCACCTGCTCCACAGCGGCATCACAGAGGAGGATCTCCGGGCTGCAGGAGTAACAAACCCATCACACAGACGCAAGATCCTTGAGAATCTGCCCAGGAACTGGACCTGAAACAAAGCACAAACTATGTTGGTACTTTTCACTTTGGACAAGAAGAACTGACCAAACTGGGATGTTAAAAGGACAAAGATGGACTCGCCCTCATCTACCCCGTTCATCTTTTCATTTTGTCATCCATTCATGCAACTACACTCTGTCTTTGCTAAGACAGACATTCCTTGTGTCATTGATTTGTTGGATATTTCACATTGAAAGTGAGAATCTTAAAATGAAAATCTGAAATCCAACATCACTAAATCAATGTCCCTGATGGTTTGTGCACTAAGAAAAAGACCAAAAAAGAGAAGAGAATCAGGCGAATGACTGTACCTGTGCTGGGAGCAAATTTGACAATAAACACAGTGAAGATCACTGAAGGTCAAGTTAAAATGACACACAAAAATAATCTCTGAAGGTTTTTGATGCTGAAATATGAATGTATTTGATAACATTTCTTGAAGACAAACAGCACAGCATTGAGCAAAACAGCTACAATATGACTATATACCACTAAATGTAAAGATTACTGCCCTAATCAAAGTAAGTCTTTAAAAAGACCAAGATGCGTTCAATAGAGATAACTGGTGATAAATATAAATGTAGATTATATTTCCTGACTTCATTTTGTTAAAATACCAAGCCCATCTGGAAGAAAGTGTCACGTCTGAATTTTTTGCACATAGGCTTCGTTACTGACCCTCAGAGTTGTGTGATATGAATGGAAAAACCTTGTTGTCTTTTGTCCCTTGCTGTTTGTTTTGGCAGCAAGGTCTCATTGATTTTTGTTCTAAATGATTTGTACATGTCTTTTGAAAAAAATATAATACTTCACTTTATGGTGGTCACACATGCCTAGTGTTTACCTTTCACCTCCATCCTCTTGACTGTGTGCCTTCTTTTATTCTGCTACTATTGAGCCCGAGCTTGTAAAAAGCCCTCTGTTAAAGTCAGTCAGCGTAAAATCCACCGCTGCTCTTATCGACTGATGCAGCGCGAAGACCCGGCTACATCTCAATCTGTTTACTGTCTCCTACTGTTGTCCTGTTATCATGTCACTTAATCTGAGCCCATGCTCATGGTGCATGTTTGATCTTTAAGTGCATAAAAGCAGCTCTCTACTGTTGCCGAGTAAACAAATGAGTTTATTTTATCTATTACGTTAGGAATTGAGTGTTAATGTCTTTGTCTTTGGTGTGGAACTCCAGGGTTCCCATCCTGGGCACATCCAACCTCACCGCCTATACGGAGGTTCATGAAGTTGCTGAAAAAGTGCAGTTGGATTTAGGAGGCAGTTGTGGAGACTGCTGGCTTTGTAACCCAGTTAAGGATAAGAAGACATCCCACTATATGGTTTAGCTGATACTCCTTTTAATGTAAAATACAAATGTTCCCTTCCCTCTCCCCAGGCTGTGGATACCATACGGGTCAGGATGACCCGTGTTATTGCATCCTGTCAACTCCAAATATCAGCCAAACTTCCAGATTCCCGATAAACAATTGCTCTGTGTGTTGTTTCTTTGACCTTGGCAGCATCTGCATCCGGGGAAGGAAGCACATCTGACTGTGAGACATTTATTTATTTATTCGTATTTCTGCAAAAAGATCTTCAACAATCCAAAAAATTGCTACAAATCATTTTAGGGTTGCAAAATAATTGTGTACATTTTTGTAAAATGCAGAGATAAAGAACAATGACAACACAACAATCAAATGCCTTTAAAAAAACATTTCAGGTGACAGGACTTGGCGTGGAAAAAGCAGCCACAAAAGTATTCTTTTAATATCTAGGATCATTACAAAGTTGGGGCCAATATTAATTTCTGGGCAAATTGATAATTATATAATAATAAATTTGCTTTTTTTCCCATCGTTTGTATCAGATGTCAGGTCTGTCCCGTTTTGTTGAAAATTACAGACTTTAGTGTTTGGTTCTCATTTTGATAATATTTATCAACAGTTCTGTAAATGGTGTTTGTATTTAGGACATTTTTTACCCAAGTTTGTCACAATACTACGTGTTACCACCTGGAATTTGAAGGTTTGTTTGGGTTTGACACCATCAAGGACGTTGAGTTTGGGAATTTTGGAGAACAGTCCATAGACAAAAGTATAAACACGCACTCAGAGAACCAGTTTGGCCGTTTGTCTAATCCCTTTCATGTTGTGAATGCATATTTTTTTGGGTCCATTTAGAAATAGACCCGTACCCTGTGACCCACCAGACAAATGCTAACACAAGTCCATGGAGACTCATTCATTGGATCACCTATACAACAGCTCACATCTGATGCTCCTAAAATAACTCAGATCTTTCACTCACTCTGTGTGTGAGTTGTTGTTCTCACTGCAGGCTGTTACTTATTAAGGCATGACCAAACACAGCAGGTATGTGTCACTGACCCCTGTATGGAATGACCGCTGTGATGTCATGACCGACAGAAATGCTGTCATGTCCATTAATGAAACAATGACTCGATGACCAGATGTTGCCCGTTTGAGGGTCAGTATGAAGGTCCATAGTGTGGTGATTCCCAGAGAAACCACAACCTTGACAAGAATTATACTTTCCTTGCGGTTTGGGCAAAGAAGTGTGCCCACACACAGACCTCTGACTTACAAGTATTTTATGTATGTTTCCGTAATTTCCCAAAGGATACTGCTGAGGGATTAATAAAGTTCTATCTATCTATGTTTAGAATGGTACATAGGATATATCTGTGCAATATATATAACATACCAAACAGAATTACCACACAGACCTGGGCAAAATAAGGCCTGATGGCCAGATGCAGCCCATTAAGGTTTGTAATCTGACCCGCAAAAAATAACAATATTGTTTTGTGTCATGTTTTCCCTGCAATGCCTGCATTTTCCCAACAGATGGCATAACCTAAACCTTTTTTTAGTATTTAAAAGGCTTTACTTCTTTGATCTTTTTCATTCCGTTTAAATTATGAGCCCATGGTGGCCGTACTTCCTGAGACATCCAGACTAAGGACTCTATATGTATATATAGCATAGCAACGGCTGGTAATCTGACCCAGGTCTCCTGCAGGCCAGGTGTGAATTCTACCACCCAACCACAAAAGCTTCCTCCTGCAAGGCAGTGACTAGAAATGCAAGGAGATGAAGGCTAAAAATTGTACTGAAATCCGTTTGAGATTCCATCTTTTATATGAATGACTCACTTCTTGTGTCAGGTGTTCCTGGTAGGAGTAAACGTGAGTAAAGTTCAAGTATCTCTATCTGCTCTTGTGCTTTTGGTTCATGAAGATACAGGAATGGAATCAATTTTATCTAATCAAGAAAGTGATTACAAACAGTTGAGTTTAAAGCTTTTCTTCAAACAATTGTCATGTCCCCCACCACCTCCCCACCCTCTATGTGCTGTAAATCCATCCGCCCTCCTCTGCACTCTCTACTCCTGATGGAGAACAGGCTTTGTTATTGGCCCACTCACATTCCAACATCTTACCACAGACTTTTGCACAGATCACAAACAGAGAGGCTCAGTACCACCACTCAGACCCCAACTCTGAATGAATAACAGTATGATGTGGGTATCATTGACACGTCTGTGTAGATTCTCAGTCATCCAGGTAGTTCAAGGAACCTACTATGTCCAGTTGCTTTCGAAGTAACTAATTTTGTATCATTGACACATCTCTCTCTGTTGTGATTTAGCTTTTTACAGATAAATCACTATTATTGTTCTAATACTATTAGAACAATTACTAACTTAGTACTGGACAAGATAACTCACATTTACGATAAATACTCTCGGCACCTGAACACATCAGGCCATCTAGTCTGACAAATGACTCAGAGTTATTGCAGTTTAATGTGTAACTGTTGAAATCAGTTTATGGTGCATCTTAGGTGAAGAGACTTCATTTGTTTCTTTATGATGATGTTGATTTTGCAGAAAAGCTTTAACAAACAGAGCAGTTGATTCTGTCAAAGCTCCAGTGAGAAAATGGTGTGTTTTACATCACATAGGTGCACCTGAGCAAATATAACATTTCATCACATTCACCGTGACTTACAGTAAGTGATGCTCTAAGACACACATCAGAAGAACGAAGATATGGAGCTGGAAAGCTTACTAGAATGTCAAGAGATTGTGAATATCAATTAATAATAAATATTTGTGAAGGTTTACAGAGAGATGTTTTTCTGGTCATATGCATTAGTTAAAGCTGTGCATTTTTTATTTATTTATTTTATCATTTCTTCCTGGTCTTGCAGCTGTTTGTGTCTTATGATTTCTGAAGAGGAAAGCAATGCCACATATAGAAAGAACTGCAGCATAAATAAAACCACATAACACCTCACGTCCATAGGCTGAGGAGTCAAACACATGTACAGCAGGCGGACATGTGGTATTTTTAGAATGTACATTTTGGGAAGGGAACGCAGTGTATAAAACGTTTACAAGGGGGTGGGGCTTTTTTTTTTTTTTTGGAGGTGGTGGTGGGGGGGAGTAGCCTGGGGAGGAATTCTTTGGCTATAAGTAGGTAGAGTGAAAAACAACAACAAAACACTGACAGTTACACCGTGACGTCTGTGTGTTTAGAGTCTAGCACCTGTCTCTTATACACATCTGATATAGCAATAATATATATTTGTGAAGGTTTACAGAGAGATGTTTTTCTGGTCATATGCTTTAGTTAAAGCTGTGCATTTTTTTATTTATTTATTTTATCATTTCTTCCTGATCTTGCAGTTGTTTGCGTCTTATGATATCTGAAGAGGAAAGCAATGCCACACATATAGAAAGAACTGCAGCATAAATAAAACCACATCACCTCAAACACCTCACGTCCATAGGCTGATGAGTCAAACACATGTACAGCAGGCGGACATGTGGTATTTTTAGAATGTACATTTTGGGAAGGGAGCGCAGTGTATAAAACGTTTACAAGGGGGTGGGGCTTTTTTTTTTTTTTTGGAGGTGGTGGTGGGTGGGAGTAGCCTGGGGAGGAATTCTTTGGCTATAAGTAGGTAGAGTGAAAAACAACAACAAAACACTGACAGTTACACCGTGACGTCTGTGTGTTTAGAGTCTAGCACCACAGGGTAATGTTCACCGAAATTGTAAAACTGTAAAAGTGAACAGCAAGCGGCAGCAGACGGCGCCTACTAGTTAAGGACTGGGACTTCCTCCACAAGGATTTCAGGTTAAAATCCACCAGCTTCCAGTTTGTTGCTGAGGAGCTCTGAGCGTAGCACCATCACGACCCGAACCCCACGAAGGTGCAGTGTGATTTGGGTGGCAGTTGAAGAGAATTCTGCCCCTTTTTAGTCTACACATTATTATTTTAACACAAAAAAATCCCAAATGAACAACAGAAACTTCAACACACGTCCCTTCAGAGAGTGCGTACCCCACTTTGAGAACCACAAGGTTTAGGCTAATGTTTAGTTTTGTTATTATTTGTGTGATGTTGAAATTTAACTTATTTTCGGTCCCAACGGTCAGAACACATTGTTGAGTAATGCTTCTGTTTTTACTATCCTAGACAGATGTGTGTGTTCGTGTGTGTATGTTGATATTACGCATGTATTACGTGTTGAGCGCCCACTTGTGACAGATAATTACTACAGCATGACTTTCAACAAGTCAAGAAGGGAGTGGAGATCCAGAGTGAGAGAGAGAGAAACTAAAATAGAGTGAGACAGAGAGGAGAGACAGGGAGAGAGAGACGGCAGAAGGGGTAGTCAAAGAGAGACAGCAGCAGGGACAGACAGATCATTGACCGGCCTGGTCCCGGGTGAAAAGTGTAACCGCTCGAGTCAGTCGTCTGTCCTCTGTACATGGCTGTTGGTGAGTAGTAGTCGTGTTTTTAACCTCCTGTGTGGGTGAGAGAGTGAAGTACAGGCTGGACCATGGACGCACGTGTCTGTTTTCAGTGGTTGTGCATGAGCAGATGTCAAAGGACCAATTGTATGTGGTGAAAAAGTCAAAAAAAGTCTTGCACAAGCTGCACAGTTGACAACTAACAAACTCATAAAGTGACGCATGTATAATATTTGTTAGTGACTTTTGTGATTTTCTCCTCTTTATATGTGTGCTGCTTGAGGAACTCTTTTATATCTTATTATATATAATAATACTTTTATTTCCAAGCCTTTTCATTATTTATCCAGTGTAGTTTGACTCTGACTCCTATTGACTGTCACTGTTGTTTGATGTTTTTATGTCTGTATTGAAAATGCATCAATTATTATAAATTGAATGTTTACACTTTGAAAAAATATGAGAAACACATTTTGTATCGGTGAAAGAACTCCGATGAAGAGTTTAATACAGTCTCTAATTTTTGGAGGTCATTTAAGGAAAATGACCTTGCACATCATTCCACACAGATGAACAGCCATGTTCAACCTGCTGCTCTGGAGCCACATCTGGCTGTTGGTCTGGTTTCATGTGGCTTTTCCTTTCATGTCAATGTTGTGTTTGTGTTTTTTATGCTACGTGAAACTAATGCCGATGGGCGTTGGTTTGGGAAAAAACAGTTCACACAGATAAAACGATGTACACAGGAACATTTAGAAGGGTTGGTGATTTTTAAATAATTTGTTTTTAAAGATTATTGAGGACATTTTATTGGTAACAACAAAAATGACTAGAATTCCTAGGAAACATGTTGCGAGAAAACCCTTACCCAAAAAACTAGCAGTCTACTTCTTTGGAAAACTATGTTAAAAAAGGATCATTCACACATTCCCGTGAATAGCATGTGGCACTTTGCAGTCACACGCAGTCTCTTGACTGGTTGTCTAACAGTTCAGTAGAAAATCATAATTGTTGTTTTTGTCAGAATTCTCCAGTGTGAAAGTTCAACTGTTTCTGTTTTGGATCTTCAGTAATATTAGTACTTTTGTGCTTAGTAATATTCCTTTTTTATGTTATTTCCATGTAGATCTAGGCTTCAGGACTAAGGAGTCACACCATCATGAAGGGAGTATTTCAAAGTCCTCAAACACTCAACGAGTCCCACATGTTCATCTCCATCTTCAACTCCAGCTGTCGATTCGATGAGGAGTTTAAGTACATCCTGCTCCCGGTGTCTTATGGCCTGGTGTTTGTGGTTGGATTTTTTCTCAACGCCACAGCTCTGTGGCTTTTCCTCAGAATGCGTCCTTGGAATACTAGCACAGTGTTCATGTTCCACCTGGCCCTGTCGGACTTCCTCTACGTCCTCTCCTTGCCCACTCTCATCTATTACTATGCTAACCGCAGCCACTGGCCGTTTGGTGTGGCCGCTTGCAAAATAGTGCGTTTCCTCTTTTATGCCAACCTGTACTGCAGCATCCTCCTCCTCACCTGCATCAGCGTGCACCGCTACTTGGGCATCTGCCACCCCATCAAGGCGCTGACTCTGGTGAAATCTCGTCATGCCCACCTGGTGTGTGCCATGGTGTGGTGTGTGGTCACTATCTGCTTGGTGCCAAAGCTTATTTTTGTCACCACATCCAAGAGAGACAATGATACTCTGTGCCACGATACCACAAGCCAGAGGAACTTTGATGAATATGTGGACTACAGCTCCGTGGTCATGGTGCTCCTCTTTGGCATTCCCTTCACGGTCATAGTTGTGTGTTACTGTCTGATGGCGCGGACTCTGTGCCGGCCCACACTGGGGTTATCTGCTGCACAGCAGAACAGCACCGCGCGTCAGAAATCCATCAAACTCATCATCGTCGTGTTGGTGGTTTTTGCAGTGAGCTTCGTCCCCTTTCACATCACGAGGACTCTCTACTACACTGCACGGGTGTTAAAGCTCAACTGTGAATTTCTTAACATAGTCAACTTCACTTACAAGATCACCAGGCCTCTGGCCAGCATCAACAGCTGCATCGACCCGATTTTGTATTTCCTGGCCGGGGATCACTACCGCTCCAAAATGATGTCTGTGCTGGCAGGAAAGAAAGCGATGACCAGCAGCCACACACCAGAGGAGCCTCAGAGACAGCAGCCCACTAATGATGGCATCGCTCTAGTCTACTGTAACACGGCCCTTAAAGACAGAGCAGATGTTGAACGATAGTGGAAACTGTGTTGCAGAAATGTTTCTGTTCCAAACACTGACATTGTAGAGCTACTTTTTGCACTGAAGGATGATAATGTCTGCATCACTTTGTACCCACAGCTGGGTACATGAACTTTAAGAAGTTTTGTTTGTGTGCAGTATATTTTAATCAAAGAGTTAAGTACTATTGCAGTCAGCGTAGACTAATGTTTTTTGTACTGTATGTCACTCTGAAAGTACTTGCTTTCCTTTATCTTTGACAAAAATCTGTCAATGGTGACTCCATCAATACTTTTCTTGTATTGGTTACCATTGTATTTACTGTATTATTCTGTATCTGCAATATCACTAATTTAGCAAGATAACAAACACCCTAAATGCAAAATACAGAAAGTAAATCTTCTGAGACATTTCATGTTTTTTTTTCCTTTACCAAAGAGGACAATTACAGATACAAAGACTTTATAACCCAAATCTCAATCTGTACAAACTAGCATTTGTGCTGCTCCATTCTAGTCCTTGATATTGACAAGATATTATTTTTTAGTTTTCATTTACAGGTGGTCTGAGTGTTACTTTTAAAAATCACAGAATATACAGTAGCCCCAGAACATAGACAGAGAGACATTGTTGTGTGCCTCTTGTTTCAAAGAATGAAGGACAATCTTTTTTAACTACGTCATCTATAATAGTGGTAGAAGCTTTTTTTTTTGTCCTGCTTTCACATTTTTTAACCTCAAACATATTGCAGTTTATATTTTCAAAACAAAACATTATTTTTGTTTTACTTGAAAATACTTGAGTTTGAGACACAACTGTGTTTCTTATATTGAAATCAACATTATATACAGTATGTGCACTCTTACTGCGGTATTCTAACTGTGCCTGTTGCCTCCTAGAGGCAATAAGGGTAACTACATTCTGTGTTTTTACAAACAAATCTAATAACATTTGTGCCACCACAATTAATCACCTGAAACACATTGGAATTCATGAAAAGGCTACAATAACAGTGATGCATTGCAACTTTTTCCGTAAATCAAATATATTTCTAATTAGCAGATACATAAGGAAGTTACAGTTTTATAGATTTCACGGAATATAGTAGTCATCATTGTAATCTCAGAAAGTGAGCAGTTCTGAGGCGTTCCTTCCTGTTTTATCAACAGGACCATCCTGTTACCCAGAAACAGTCATTCAAAACATTGCTATTTCCCCCCCAGCTGTTTGTGTCTTTCAACTTTTCCAGCTGCCTTTTGCTAAACCGTGAAGAAAAGCAGGGTGAAGCAGACTGATCTGGAGAATACATCACTACACACCACCCACGCTTCATCAGACCGATAAGGGATTTTCTTTTTTCCCTTTGGATAGATACATGGAATGTAAAGACCTTCAACTCCACAGTAGTTTTGAATTAGCTGAAGTGAAAGAGCATGTGACTACATGTTTACTTTTTCTAGGCACAGTGGACGTTACTCATGTAGCATGAATATGCCCCAAAGTATTTCTATCAGAAGTATTTCATAATAAATTATTTAAAGCAAAAGTAACCAATTTGTTTAAAATAATTGACCTTAAAACAAGGTGAAAAAAAGTTAAAATGCTAAAGAAAAACTAAAACTTGGTTGGTTTTGTATTGTGGTGGCATCACTCTTTATAACTGTATAGAACATTCTAGACACACTTCATTAGACCAGGGATCTCAAACTCATATAGGTTGAGTGCCACTGTTCCCACTGTCAAACGAACCAGAGGTAGCAAATTTTTAAAACATAAAAACTCTATATTAACTGATGAAGCACACAATATACTGTGCTGCAGTACAGTACATCCATCTGTGGACATACATTTACTGAGAGGTGGGCAAACCTTTTGATTCACGGGCCACAAGCTGTCCTAATATTGGACACGAGGGCGGAGTCAAGAGCAGAATGATGGAGCATTTGTCTGAAATAAGATAAATGGCACGTAAAAGCCCAGTGCAAAATCTAATGCTAAAAATGCTACATTTCTAATACCCTTTATGACACCACTGGGGAAACACAGGCATTGCAAGCAAAGGACAGAAGTATGATAATAATATAAATAAATCACTTAATTTGGACAAGGTTGGCGGACCTGAAGTTCAACAGGCCGTATTTGGCCCCCGGCCCTTGTTTGCCCAGGGCTGGTCTAAAGTATAGATAACAGTAAAATAATCAAATATCGTTCAACAGGCCACAAATGACCCTGCAAGTTTGTGACCACAGCATTGGCCCAGACCTTTATGCTATTCTCTTTAACCATACTTAAATATTGAGAACCACATCACCAGCAACATTTTCATCTAATAAATTCTCCAAAATAAATACATTTTTGTCAAAGCAAGGTCCTTGGCCCACTTTCATTTAAAAGACAAAATGGAGGCAGCATCTTTTGACTTACATTGGGATAAAAATTAAATAAATGTGGCTTGTAAAACAAAAGGTGTTCATGGCCATGGGGATTTTGGGTCAGAGCTTTGATTTTTTTTCCCAAATACTACTAAATTAGTTAAACTTACTTTAAAAAGGCTGATTAAAGATAGAATACAAATAGTAGTTACCTGTCAGTCAAGAACCTGGAAGGACCATCACACAACGAGTACCGTCGTAACTACCGTCCGTTGAGTTGCATTGAAAGCTCACTAGCGCCTCTCCGTGGTCTTTTTAAACACTGGCAGATGAACGCCTATGTTAATGTCTTTCAAGTCGGACCAGGTGATTTCAGTTAACCTAAATTACAGACCGTTTACGCCGTTTACAGTATTTAGATTAAATACTCGCGTCGACAAAAGTGTGACGCAGTTCGACAAACGCGGGCATCAGGAAAAGGAAGTACGTCACATGGAAACTTCTCGAAGAACAGCAGGTTATCTTTGTGTGGAGGTACTTTTTAATAATTAATGGCTTTACATCGTAGCTTCTTAATATTTGAGTAGGGTTTTCACACGACGAAATACACGGCATTGTGTCCTCACGTCTTAACTAGTACTGTCTTCTCCCTTTTTGGAGTTTTCAATGTATTAGAAATATTTTAAAGCAAGTGCAGTCGTTAAAGGTGTCAGTGAGGTGTGGGTTGAGAATAAAGAGAAAGCAAATTATTCTTTGAAGCCTGTAGGTGACAAATAAGTTGCTGTTATCACAACACAACATTATAATATATGTATATTTATTTAAAGAAAATTACAAAAGTAAACCAGAACACAACAATTACAATAACTTTACTAAATAAAATATACAATGCTGAGACAGCTTTAAAGCTGAAAATAATATGTACATACTAATGGTTAGAATGTGCAGTTTGTGCAGTACAGAAGATAGAGGAGTATAAAAAGGCAAGTATTCCGTGGAAAATGTTTTTTTTTTTAACTGCACATGGTACTAGTGGTAAGTTGTTGGTAAGCTTGGCTTTAAAAAGTCAGTTTCTCTCTTGTATGAAAACCGCTTGGGAAATAAACTTTAGTAGATCACTTTTAATGCTAATTTAATGTTGCCCCCATTCGTGATTCATTGAAATCAGAGGCTTCTGTAGTAACATCTGTCCTGAAACTGTCCCTGAGGAAAAAATGAGCAGATGTTGTCTCTTTTTACCATCACAGCTCTACCAATGGATATTTATATACTGTACACCCCTATTATATGCCTAAATTGAAATACTTTGACATGTTTACATGTTTAAGATGATCTGATAACGTTCACATCTGGGCATCAGAAGGGGAAATGGAGGTCTTACTGTTGGAACTTTAAAAGTACCATGGTTGCTCTTCTAGGGTCTAGGTATTTCAGAAACTGCTGATTTACTGGTATTTTACCCACCAGAGTTTACAGAGAGTGGACCAAAAAGATAGAATGTTTGCTATGCAGCATATGCTCAGTGGTCACTTTAAATACTATGTGTAACTAATAATGTGACATTTACGATGTCTTGCAGCGTTAGCTCAGCTCCTTCTCCTATACTGCCTTTTCCTCTCCATTCTGGTGCTCACTTTAAACTTCATCAGCTCCCCTCTTACACACATTTGCAGGCCCGCATCCACCATGCGGCTGTGATTGGCTGATTTAGGTTTGCATTAACACAAAGTTGAAAATAGGCAATTTTCATGAATAAATTTGACAAATTTAGAAGGATATTAGGGGAAAAAAAGGCTTTAGACGCTCAGACAGCCCTGCCTGATATTTGTATTCATAACATGTTGATGTGAATTTTTTTTTCACACACATCTCAAGATAAAGAGTTAATTGACAGCAGCAGTTTTCAATAAAAACTGTTGCAAGATTGAAATTTTCAAGTACGGTCCTGAAGAGTCAGACGTCTCTTGTTTGCTGCTTTTCGCGTACACTTGTCCTTATAGGAGGGGGATCTGATTACATAAATTTGTCAACGTGTAATTGTCCTATGATTTTATTTATTGATGACATTATTGCCAAGGCGTAGCTGTAACACAGTGACAATAGAGACACTTCCTGATTCTAGTATATTAAATATCTGGACATTGATCATTATTTTGCCACAAAATAACTCTTATTAAATAATGCCTTTTTATGACATATGGAAATATAAATGTTGCATAAAATATACATAAATTTAGTTCAATAAGTATTGTGTTTGTGTAAGAACTTCTTTAATGCAGTGTTCAGCGTCTACGTTCAAACGTGTCACTATTATGACACCATCTTTTATGGTGAGAAATATCACAGTAATTACTTCAATCCTGTAAAACAGAAGTGACAATATAGACATAACATAAATAAATTTCACACACTGTCATGTTCCTAAACACCTAAGTAAATGTCATAAAATATGGCTTCAGAGTCGAACCATAGTGACAACAATCAAAATCACTGATAATGATCTTTCTATGGGTCTGTTAAGCACATCAGCTGCTAAAGCATAGAATGATCTGACTTTTTTATGTACTACATTTAAAAACAAAGCCTAATATTATGAAAATTTTACATTAATTACATTAATTACAATTTCATTAGATTTGTTTTTAATTTCACAATTATATATTAATCTTTTAAAATAACAAAAAAACAAAATAATTATTTTATTTGGGTTATGACTGCTGTAGTTATTTTTAATTAACCAGATATTATATTAAAGCCAGAGGGATAAAAAAATAAGTAATTTAAATTTTAAATGTTTTTCCTTGCCATAAAATCTTATAAATATCACATTATTAAGGTTGATTTTTAAATAATCTCAAAAAAATTCTTGAAATGTGCTTTCCTGATTTAAATGTTTTTCTAGCAGTGACATAAAATACTTCAGTCAAATAAATATATATATATTTACTCAAACTTGTCATGTATATTTCTCTAAGCCACATGTGACAAAAATATAATTTTAAAGCCGTTCACGGTCGTGACCATCGCACACATTTCAACTTGAGATATAGATGTAAATACTGTATGTGCTGTACGGCCAGGGAAATACACCCACGCCTCGGGCTTGAGTGACACATTTGTTGAGCCTTGAACATTTCTGTGTTTTTCTCTTGTTTAGAAAATTATAAAGTAGAGACGAGGGGATTTCAAGGACGTGCGGACTTGAATTTAATCGAAGAGGCTGAGAGTGGAGTGGAAGAGTGACACACAGAGGAGAGAAGTTCATTATTCCACTGAAAAGGAAACCAATGGCTTTCACTGTCCCCATGGCAACCGGCCTTTCTTTTGCCTTCAGACCAATGATAAGGTACTTCACAGCATTAAGCACAATTATTGCAAAGTAAAAGGGGAAATATTGCTTTCCAAATGCTAATAGATGTTAGATATTGATTGGCATGATGATTCATATAGAAGCGTGCTCCAAATGTTTCACTTGCCTGACTCTCTGCAACCTTTAATGAAATTTGATGGAGGTTATTCTTGATGGGTCTTTGTGGCGCTGAACACTTTGGGTGCTCTTGCATCTTTACTTCAGCTAAAACAGCACAGGAGAAAAAAAAATCAATTTACTAGTAACAGGAGAAATATGAGGGCGGATTATGCAGTGGAACTCTGGTAATGACAGGAAATTATGAACAACAACGAAACTGTATTGGATTATGATCTGTCAAAGAAAAGCCTTTAGGGCCAATGGCTCCATTCCCTCCATTGATTAAACATAAGCTAATAAATGTTAGCGATATTTCTACAAAACAGTAGATGCCTTGGAAAAAAAATATCCAGCAGTAGCAAACATTTGATTTCAAATGTAAAAGGCATTAGAAATGAGAGAAAATACACTAAAATCAGCAACACTAAGTTACATAATAACGTCAATAACGAAGATGTTTTATTTATTTTTGCTATGTCACTCTTCTCAGTGACAAGAAGATTCACAATTATATATGCAAATTAAATGTCTAAGTGAAACATTCTACATGAATATATGCAGAGGTAGAGAGTTTTATCATTTGGGTAACGGGTGAAATATTAGTGTAAAAGTATGAAACCAAATTGTAATAAAAATATGAGATAACTATTTAAGGCAGGGGTTTCAAACTCGGGGTCGAAGGGCCATTTGCGCCCGTTCGCAAAACCCTGATCCACAGTCTCCTTCTGGTTCAGTGTTGTATTACACAGGATCTATGGGAAATTGATTTTTTTTTTTTATCAGATTTTTTCTTTTGTATTGAGCACTGAAAGCTGAGGGGGTCCTCATCAAGGAGTAGTGGTGGCCTTGTAGTAAATAATCTGAACTTAGGTCCAGAGAGTTCCTGGTTTGAATCCACCAGCTGCCGGGTTACAACTGAGGTCCACTGAGACACCGTCCCCACTCACTGCTCCCCGACCTTCAAAGCTGCCCACTGTTTACTGTGATGATGGGTTTAACGCAGTGGTTACATTTCGTTGTGTGCAGTGTTGTTGATCACAATGACAAGGAGTTTTCTTTCCTTCCTTAAAAATGTTTTATCACCCAGATGGTCAATGCTGTGCATCTCTACCATGGCTTGTAACCTTTTTCAATCAATGGTCATTAACAATACAAATTAGCCCATAGTTTTGGTTAGTTTGTCATTCACTGCGATGTGCTCCCTGAAGCTGGTCAGACATGTCTGGAATACGGGTGCATAAAAAACCTACCAACCTAGGTTAATTTTCAAAAATGCTTTTAAAAATGTAAATTGCTAATAGTCTAGATGGAACTGGTTACAAGAGATAGCTTTGGCAAAGACTAGAGAATAGTAACTTTTTTTTAAAACACAATATTCAAAAAGTGCATGTACTGTTGCCAGTATTATCGAAAACGTAAATGTTGTTTTCTCAGCTTTGTTGTTGTAAAATACCTCATAATATAATACTAGAGATCTTCTGCTTCCATTAGCATGTCATTGCTTGTATAGTGACCCTGTTTGCACTTATACACAAAGGCAGGTCAGTCTTGGCAACGAGGTCAGATCCAGGCACAAGTACAGGCCATGGGGTTGGATGGTTGGTGGTGGCTGGATCATTTGTGAAAAAAAAAACAAAACAAAAAAAACAATATTAGCTTGGTGGAAATCCTGGGAGCTGGTGTGTGTGAGAGGGTGGTGGGGGGCAAATTGTTTTAACCCCTATTACACCAATTGCATCGTGGTGCTCTTATCTGAGCTGCTGCAGCCACTCATTAATATTCCGTACATATGGCAGTGCTTTCTGTATCATTGTCTGTTAATGTGAGGGATAATCGCTCATTCAATTATCAGGCAGTCAGCAAAAGACCAACTGTGCCGGCGCTGTCGCGGTTCACCCCGCGGCACAGCCCAAAACAGAGGTGTTCCAGCGCGGAGGTGAGAGCGATAGCGGGGATTACAACATATTAGCTACTTTAATAAGTCAGGCGCGGCGAAATAGTGTCAGGCAAATGTGAATCTTGTTTAAGAAAAAGGAAACATGCCTGAACTTTATAGCAACAAAGCAGGTAAAGGGCAGCATCTGGAAAAAAAAAACCTTGGCGTTTGAAAGCAAGAAGTTCCCGCACGCTTCGGTGTCACGTCGGCGATACATGTGACGGTTTCGAAAAAGTGTTAAATGCTTTTAAACGCAGAGGCTGCTCCATTGTGGTGATGACCGGTGATCATAAAAGGGCATTGATGGGTGTGCGATGGACTCTGATGGATCGGCTGAATAAAGCTTGACCCTGGCGACTGCAGGGCCAGAGATGTGTGAAGTGATCAAATGTAGAGCTGTTCTGGCTTTTGTGGCCTGGGGACCCTGAACCGTCTGCATGCCTGCTGCCAGGGCCATGCCCTGGATACGACAGGCTTTCCTGATAATAGTCTGACCTCTGGCTGTTTTGACCTGAGCAGACCTTGTGGAGTCAACACAAACTCTCTCAGAAAGAAGAAGAGTTGGTTGTGAGGTTGTTCAGTTATCTGAAGTTTTTGTAGGTGGGGGAAATTGGAACTGCTGCGAAGACGGTTGCAAACAGGGTTGTTCTGAGGGAGTGTGAAAAAGATAGGAGGTGAAATGTTAACAAAATCATATATGAAAAAGAGAAAAAAATCAGTAGTTTGATAAATTTTCACATTTTGAATGAATCGGAGGCGGCTGTGGCTGTGGAGTGCCTTTGTTGGAGGTCCCATTTTCTCCAGGAGAGCAGCCGCGCTCACAGGGTCAGCGAAGTTACGAAAGTAATTAAAGCTGGGTGATTCAGTGCCTGCTGCAGAGAAAAGAAAGCAAGCTGTCATTCTGATTTAGAAAAAATAAATTACAATTTTAATAATGGGGGAGGATGGGGGTGTGAGAATGTCTCCAGCCTTGGTGGTTTTGCAGGAGGGGGTTGTGGGGAACGGCAGCGGCAATGGTGGTGGCGGAGGCGGCGAGCTTGTTGGGTGGGAGGAGGGGGTCGAAGGGGTTGCTGCCTGCCTACTTATCAATAGTTGCAATTTTTTTGAAACCGCATCGGTAGTACATTGCGGGAGCACAAGTGTCCTTAAAAAAAGAAAACCCTGGAACATTAACATACTGATTTCATGCGCATGGCAAAGGGCCTGAGCCAATATCAGAGAGGACTCAGCAGTCCTATTGTCTGCTGGGACTCTGGTCCCCTCTGATATGAAAATTCAATTATTTTATAACTAGATCTGGCGCTTCGTTTTGACAGTCGACGGTAGCGCCCTGCCAGCTGCATCAGTGTGGGGGACCAGAGGCCCCTGATAGCGAGAGGGAGGCCTTTCAGACATTGACATGTTTTTGGGGGACAAGATTGCCTAAATGTGTTGCATTTAGGGACTGAAAGTTAATCTAATGCACCGCCATTATCTGCCTCAGGTAATTCCAATAGCATCCTCCATCTGTGTTTACGTGCATGCACGCACCCAAATACTCGCACAGCCGTTCATTCTTCAGCACTTTGAATCTGATTCCCAGGCTTTCTGCATCCAAACAGGTAATGTATTTATTTATTTTCCCCCCACAGCATATTCTCAGGGTTCTGGAAACTATGTGAAATAAAAGTTGTTTTCTCAGAGACATCAGCACTTTCTAAGTCCTAATTCTGATGGGTGGAAAAGTAGTCAATAAGACCTGGTTCTACTTGTGTCAATAATCTTCTAATCTTTAGGCAAAAAGGACACTTTTTTTTTTCTCAATGCGCTTATATTTATGTTTTGTATTGTTGCTACCTGCAACACTCTACAAAACTAATGTAAAATTATATATTTGCATGTGTTTAACTGGAAATACTTTGATTTTAAACCAAACGCACATCTAAAAACTTCCTGGCTCACACTTACTGACTGTTTCCTAGGGTTATGAGACAAACCCTTTTCATTACCTTTCGTCTCTCATTGTGAGAGAGTATTCTGAGGGGGTCTCTGCAAAGATTAGGGAACAGGAAGCAGCCCCCCTGGTATGGCCCACTCTAGTCAGACCCCACCGTGTTGTGCTTATTAACCCAGCCTGGGACAAGATGTACCTGCCTCCCCTCATTAGGCCTCAGTGGAGTGCACGCTCAGACCACAGAAGAATAGAAAATTAATTAGTATTCTCTGTGGGGGACTGCCATTAGCACTTAATTAGCAGCGAGAGTGCCATTCATTCAGGCAGCCACTATGACACACGGTATAGGAACACAGTCTGTTACGTCTTTTCTCCATGTGCGATGGTATAAAGCACTGTTGAAAGACCTTGAGGCTTGTGCACATGCGGTTTTATTACAGTGTTACATTTATGTCCTTTACATGTGGAGGTACAAATGTCAGTATGCACACAGGTCTTGAAGAATAGTCCCTCTGAAACGTCTAGTACACTTACATAACTGTGATCTACTATTAGAGGGATCAGGAACTGTTTAAAGAGTGTTGATGAATGAGGGTATTTGCATATTGTTGATATTATACTTTCTTAGATCTCGCAAATGCATAAAAGACTTGTTTTTTTGTAACATCACATTCCAATATTATACTATTTTGATGCAGGTCTGATTATTATACTAGCCTGATGTGATTGGGACAAGTTAGTTCAATTACAAATGGTTAGAGCTCATACATCAGACAGGGAAGTTTGGAAAAAGGCTAGAGAAGCCAGATGGAGATGGTTTGGACATGAGGGAGGACATGGAGTTAGAGTTAAGAATGCAGAGGACAGGGGGAAATGGAAATTGTTGACTCGCTGTGGCAACCCCTGAGAAAAAGGGACAAGCCGAAAAGAAAAAATGGAAGAGCTCATACATGCAACCAAAGGATTTCTTAGAAGCATGTTAAGTCTTTTTCCATTTTTACCCCTCACTTCAATTATACAACAAAATAGTTGTAGATCTTGTTCTTCAGAGCAGCACTTAACACTAATATAGTATGTGCATACATGGATAATTTTCTACTGGTAACAGGAAGAAGTAGTGGTGTTTTCTTTTTTTGATTAACAAAAAAAGCATGAATTTTTCAAATTCATGCTGAATCAAGTCAAAAAGTCAAAGTCATCTTTATTGTCATATATACCATATATCGAGGACATAAGGCACAATGAAATTGCAGCCCTCTCTGACCCACGGTGCAAAGGCAATACAAAATACACTACAAAACAAAATACACTCAAATACAAGTTAGATATTTACAAGAGGTGAATCGATGGACATTGTTTGAGCAACCAAAGACACTCGTTGCAGTTTATTGACCGTAGTAAATAGGATGAGGTAGTACTCGAAACAATTTCATACATTGTAATACCATGCAGTAGTGCAAAGGCATGGAGTCTTTTTAATAACAGTAACAATAACTTTTTAAAATACAGTGTGGTACAGTGTAAAATACAGTATGATATACTTGAAACAGAGTGATTCGCTAAATGTATTTAGTCATCTCTTTCAGTGTGTATATTAATAGCAAAGGTGTATTGACTGTTTTGCTAAAAAGCATTAGAGGATTTTTCTTAGATAATGGTGATTCATACTTTATTGAGTTAATTTTGATGGACTAATTTCTCATATGGTTAAATTAAATTTTGAAGAAGAGTATCCAAATCTGTCATCAAGCAGGAAGATGGCCTCTCTATCCCCAGTCAGCATGCCTGTATTCTGGTAGTAACTTAATGTGCTGCCCTCTCACTGCTGTTGACCCTTATAGGGGCCACAGGCAATGTTCTCTTCTGCCTCCTCTGCTCTGCCTTGCAGTGGTGGCAAAGTGGCTGATTAGGGAATTGAGGTCAACTTTTTTTCCCAATTGGTCTGCGAGAACTTTCTTTGAACTGCTGAGTAGGCATTCTTCCCTCTTTTCTCCATGTTCTCTGCCTAGCACTGTCACAAGCGAGGAGGACAAGGGAGGCTGTTAACCCTCCTCGGTCCACTCCCTGGCCTGACTGCTCCTTGCTTTTTCTGCTGCACTCACTTCTGCTCCTTCTACAGCAGCTGCTTTTGAAGACTCAGACGCTCTGTGCAGGGGTACCTTTCATTTCCCCGAAATCTGAGAGGCGGAGAGATGTCATTTGCCAATTTGGTCTGAATGGGTCGGACGGGGGATTGAATGTCGTTTTCCCACCAGGCTACACCATCCAGACCAGCAGGGGAGGGAGGGGGCACAGGGAGCGGGGTGTAATGCTAGAGTAAAATTAGAACTTTGATGGCAGCTAATAGTGTGTGATGGGTGGCACTAACGTGGATTTTCAGTAAAGACGCCACAGGTTCCCCTCTCCTGCTCTCTCCCCGCCTGTCTCTCTCTGCCTCCTTCCCTCCTGACACTCCTCTCAGATTATGCGAGTCCTGCCTACTTTCTCACAGCTGTAATTTCTGCCTGATCAATGTAATTACACATTTCCAGCCCTAATCCTTCCTGTGTCAAAGGGCTGATCATGTTTCTTCACACACGGAAAATCTGTAGGTACATACACAGACCCGGAGCAGGTTACGACACTTCGAAAACCACCGACACTATATTAATATGATTATGATTATTGTTTCAGGATAATGCAAACACACAATATGTGTGTGACTCAATATTTCCTTTGCATGATTGTCTGGTGGTAAAATCAGCTACTCCAAAGACACATGATTTTTGTTGTTTTTTGTCATTTGTACTAATTTACAAAAATAAGGCAATCCTGTTGTTTTTTTTTCTTTTACTTACTTAGGTTTAATTGTTAAATGTCAGAAAGATCTACAATATTAATTTAATTTGATAAGTACTTTAAATTATTTAAGATGCCCAAATGGAGAAAAATCAAGATCACCACTAAGTCAATTACGTGAATAATAAGGCCTTTAATTGTTGCTGTTTTTTTGTGGTGATTTTATTCCTTGTATTTTAGCCAAACTCCATAACTCCAGCCTAACTTCAGGAATGAGGTGATAAGAGGAACAACACAGACAGGAAGGTGTGGAGAGAAAGCTAGGGAAGCCAGATTGAGATGGTTCAGAGGAGGGACAGTGGATATATTGGTAGAAGAATTATCCTATAAATGGAGCTACCAGGTAGGAGACAAAGAGAAGATTGATGGATGCAGTGAGGGAGGACATGGAGGTAGTTGGAGTTAGAGTTGGAGGATATGGAGGACAGGGGGAAATGGAAAATGTTGGCTCGCTTTGGCAACTCATGAGAAAGGAACAAGCTGAAAGAAGAAGATGCATAACTCCATGGAAAAGGAACTTTATGAAAAAATGTTTGTTAAAAAAGGACTTCTGTTCTGTAGTTATTTTTGGTCACTCAAAATAGTAATTATAATATGGCAGGTATTTTGAAGAATGAAGAATTTTGCTTCGGTGACTCCATAGAAATAGTATTCAGTACACTTTTTGTTAGTGGAAAGACATTTAAGAAGACCATCACTACGGATGATATAAATAAATCATCTCTTAATGTGGTAGTTTTCTGCATTTTAAAACCAGTGCTTGTTTTTATTACACGGGGATGTTTTTTTATTCAGCATTTCACTGTAATCAGCAGTGATTAAGCGTCTTTTAAATCTACTGTAATCTACCATGAGGAGTGGATGGGTTTGTATTGGTGTCCTGCTGCATGATAAGCCCCTCTCTGCCCCCAGGTAATGCAGCTGTTTCCTTAAAGGGTTTTTAAGTCCGCATTAATCACTCAGGCCCGGCAACCCCCAACACCACCCCCACCTCGAGACACGAGGATGCTCGAAACACAACACTGGGATCCGCCTCAAGGCCACCATTGACTCAGACACACATTTACACGCATACACACACACACACACACATTTTGATAGCTTCTGAGGCACGAGCGGCACTGTGATGCTCTGACGTATGGAAGGTTAAAGGCTTCTTAAATATCCAGATCAATCTGCACGCTTGTCAGCTTGACAATGACGGAAACACAACACCATTAACAGTGTCAGGCGGTGTGATACTCATCCCTGCAACATTAGAGAAATTGATGGCTCTCTGGAGGACATTCCAATGGACCTGAGCCGAGCCACGGCTCAATAATAGAGTTTCTCCTTTTTGTTGCTGGAAAAATATTTCATCGTTGGTCGCTTATATCCCGTTAGTTTTGACAGCTTTTTTAATCGGCTATTATAATCAGTTTTTGCCTTGTTAGACTGGAATAACAGAAATATAATCTGTGTCCAAAAGTATCTGATTGCGTTCATTTCATTGTCTTTATTGGTAATGCATATACACTTGTGACCAGGCAGCTGGATTGTCCTCTTCCTGCTGTACAGAAAACGTTGTCCTCTCATTCTCTCGCCGGCAATCGTAGATGTTTTTGTTTTTTTTTTTTTTTTTGAAAGTCTTTCACACCAGCCCTCTGCTTTTTTAACAACACAACACAATTGGTCCTCTCTGCTCTCACCCAGCTTGGAAAAACCTTTCAAATGGGAAGCTCCAGGTCAGTTTCCCTTGCCAAGTTTTGCAGCCTGCCGTGTTGTCTATTCTGCTCAGCTATTTAAAAAATGTTGAATATCAACAATGGCTTTCACTGCTGCATTGTCAACTTTTGTATGAAGCAATCTTGGCTGAATGAGATGGGTCCCAGAGCAGGGAGAGCTCAGCTGCAGTGTGCACTACAACACCACACCACACCACACCAGTCACTGCCTCTAGTCTCTTGCGCTTTATATGTCTGTGCTGCTGCTGCTGCATTAGAGGAGCCGCTCTTGCTCCAATGCTTTCCTGGAGTCTGAAGTGAAGCTCAGGGTTTTTTTTGGATGTCACTGCTATCTTCCGCTGCATGGTCCTCTTCTTGGGCCCCGGCTGACAGCCAGCTGTTCAAGGTGTGTCTAACAGAGAGGCATTGGGAAGCAGCAGCAGCAGAAGCACTGGAACCAGTCAGAGCTTGGTGAGTCTGCTCAATATTGTGGACAGAGTGGGAGGAGAGGAGGGTAGAGGAGAGGAAAGGAGAGGAGAGAAAAAGGGGAGAGGGAGGAGGATTGTGGAGGGAGCTTCAGGGAGCTTTCTCATCTGTTTCTGGCGTAGTCTGTCGTAGTTTACTGTTTTGTAGACTTTGTAAGGATGTTAAAACATGATTTTATTTATCAAAATAATAACAATATCAGTTGATAAATTCATAAAGTCCACATCTTTACTAGACCTGTAGCCATTACCTTCAGAACTAAGGCTTGTGTTTTTGTGTTTTATTTATGCATGGTTTCTGAGATATTCTCCCAATAACGAAAATCATCCACAAATAACCAATTAAGTTTTTTTTTCATTATTGAGACATTTCAGTGCACATATTTATTTTTGGTCAATTGTTACTCATTTACAAACATTTAGACCGCCTTAAGAGATATCTGTTCACACCATAATTCACTTTTTCATTTGTAATCTCACAAAAATCCTGCTGTAAGACTGACCATCACATTTAATAATTCCATACTGTCCTCATTGTATTTATAAAATCAGCATTCACTCATCTTGTCCATTAAAATATTTGAAACATCTAAACCTAATCCAGCATTAAATGATTTCTTTTTCACACTGGTTGCAGGAGTGACTTATTGCTGTGCGTTGCTACAAGTAAAACCCCGTACAAAGCTACATTTATATGTAAGTAAAATAAGAAAAGTGAGGAGCAAGAATGAACGCCTGCTTGCAGATAACAGTAGCCGAGGTTCTTTGTCCTGCTGTCAGCCTGAAAAGGCAAAGGCTGGAAATAAGCCAGAGTAGTAGCAGCAGCAACAACATCATGTACGTTTCAGTGACATATCAGTGTGTAAAGGCCAGTGAGCTGTTTTCTCTCACACCTCTCTCATGGGTGACGGTGTGTGTGAAGATTTAGAACATGGAAGTCAAGGTGACTCTTTTTTTTTTCAGGAAAAATGTGGATAATATTTTCTTTTTCTTTTTTATTTAATTTATTTTGTAACATTTTGTGGGCACACTGGAATTTGAATTTACATCATTTATGTAAATACATTTTGAATTAAAGAAATACAATTATGATTAAAAAAATTATAATGCAAATTAATTGGGTTTCATAAAATTGTGATAAATACACGTTTAATTAACTTAATAAGAGGAACCTAGAGGTTACAGATTAATTGGTGACAGGGTTGATGCATCAGTACTAGGGAACATTCACCTAAGTTTAAGTTCTCCATGTGCTAAACGTGACTTAACAAAAACCAAATTGTATATTGGGAAAATTACATTAATTACAATACTTATTCTCTATTTTCTGAGTGATCAAGAAATGTAATAAATATGAAAGAGGATCTGAACTTATTTTAAGACCAGCTTTCTATTTTTTTAATAAAACAGAATTATATATAATTACATAATTTAATTAAAAACATCTTGACAAACCAAAGTATAAGATGAATAACTAAAAACTATATTAATCAAACTTTTTTATGTCTTGATAATGATTATACATTCACACGACTGCAAATGTAATAAGCGTCTAACATTTGAACTCTTCGCCATCGAAACCCAGCTTCTACCTTCTTAAGGACCCATGTTGTCCTCTGTCTCACCTCTCGGCCGAGCCCAAGGCAAGGTGACCAAATTCATCTCCGTCCTCTCCATCCATTATCTTGTCAACACAGGAGCTCGCCGCCTCAGTTTGCTGCTCTCCCTGAAGACCGACTCTAATGAAATAACCCAATAATCACTGCACTCATCTCATCAGGCTGAAGGTAATTAATATATTTAGAGGGCGATGGCTAACTCTTAATTGAATTATGCCTCTTTTAATGAGACCTTGACTGGGATTAAATTTATGACCAGTATCCGCTTTATCAAGTACTGGGCACGCCACAGAGATTTGTCATTTTCTCCAAATCACAGATTACACGTAATGATTTATATAATTATGCTTGTTTGTTTCTTTTATTCCAGTTTTAATAAATTACCCTTTTATAATTAGCTGACCCAGTTCTGGTGGCCCTTAAAGCCCCCGGCGTCTTCAATTAAAGCTCAGTGCTGTTACATATTCATTCTGGAGCAGAATACTGATAACAACTTGGCAGCATTAATCATGTTACCAAATTGGGTTTATTTAATTAATTTAAGTTACACCGCAAATTAATTGTGCAACCTCACAATATTATCTTAAACTAATGAAGGCTCCACAAAGAGACTGATTCATTTTTATTCAAAAAAAGAGGCTAAATTGGTGGGATCTCAATTATGGCTAAAACAAAAGCGGGGCGTCTAGCTCGGGCACGACTCAAAGCAAAAAGTGAGGATTCAGCACTTTCTCCCAAACAAAACAGGCAGAAAGTTCCCATTGTTTTACAAGAAAACTGAACACGGAATTGATTCAAAAGATACATGAAAAATAATGAGAGCTGCAATTAGCCAGTCAGGCAATAACGGTATTTAAATGATGATCATATACAGGAGCCTGATAGAGGCTTTTATTGACAGCAGCTTCCCAACAGCAGACATCTGCTTTCCAACTTTCAAAGAAAGAAAAAGGAAATGCGTGGGGCTAATTTAAACTGTTGAATTTTGTTAGACGTTACCAACAACGTCCCGAAAATGCTCTGAAAGTAGGTGTTTACCAAAAGCAGTAAGTGAGACGTAATAACTCACGTCTCTATAGCAGTGTTCCGCAACCTTTTTTGCGCCACAGACTGGTTAAATGTCTCGTACTATTCATGTTGTTAAGTTATGGCAGATAAATACCCCTTAATAAAATGGAATTTCTAGTGTTCTGATATATTTTCCTATCTTTAAAATCCTATACGCAAATTAACTGTGCACAGGCAAAACAGGGATTTCTCAAGTGCACAGAGCCTATAACTATCTGCTACCCGACTGGTATACAAGGTTAGAATCTTGTATCAATGACTCTGCTTCATTTTGAGTTTATTGTTGTTGTCTTCACTGAGAAAATATTTCCTAAATAAATATAGTTGCATTATTGATGAAGGAATCCTAGCCATTCTATTGTTCAGTTCTTTTGTTGATATGGGTATGAATCAAGTGAAAGTAATAGACAGATGGGGCCAAAAGGAAACATTATTTCTCTGCGGCCCGGCACCAATTCACCCACGGACCATTGCCGGTCCTCGGCCCAGTGGTTGGGGACCACTGCACTTGAGGTTGGAGTGTGAGCTGAGCTTCTCCTGAGAGGAAGTTGAGGCAAACACAGAAACAATGGTGCTGCACTGAAAGTCCTAAACCAGCCTTTAATCCAGTGACTCAGAAGCAAAACCATATTTAAATAAAATCTTCTGCCCTATTTAATCTGAATTAAAATTACACCGTGGTGGATTGGAGCCTAAAATTTAAAATAATTCTGCATTTTATTTTTTCATTTAACGCATCATATACCAAATGGTTAAATATGGGTGTTTTGTCTAATCTGCTGAGTAAACGTGTGGATGTCTTTGTCTCACAAATGACATGAAGGAGCTAATAATGATTGTATATTCATTATAAAAAAAAGTCCTCTGCTTTGATTTCATTTCATTTGCTTTTTGAGCCTCATTAGCCAATAACTACTGGCAAAAAAAAAGTCTGTGTCAATTACGAGAATCCAAGGGTCAGTGAGTATATGAATTTTTATCTGCACAGTGCTGCGTGTGATTTTTATGAAGTGGTCTTGTTACAGTGATTAACCCCGACTAATGTGAGTGTCTGCCTGTGGAGCAAACACTTGATCAGATGTGGCCGTAACACGAGCATCTCCCCAAATAATCAACAGAGGGTGGGGGTGATGAAGTGACAAAACGGTTCCCCTGCAGGATAAGTGAGACGGAGACACAGTGCTGGGTGGTCACGCCTTGTCTGCTCATGACAGCGACGGGTTAAAGAGATTACACTGGGCTCTATGTCTGCAGCCTTGGCCTTGCTCACGCAGCAGCAGCATAATGAGGACGGACATGCTTGGTCTGGCCAGGAGAAAAAAAAGACAAAAGTTTGAGGCATCTCCTCACAGATGGCTCCTGAAGGCAAACAAGTATCCTGCATGTTGTCTTACAGGCTCGGTGAATAACGCAAGGTGGATAAATTCCACGGAGCTCTGCTCACAAGAGCAAATATATATATCAACTCGTGGGCTTTTGCTCTTCACGTCACCACAAATGACTCCACTACACTGGAGGCAAACAAAAAAAAAGCAATGTTCCCCTGACAGATGTGTTACAGCTTCTCCTGAAGGTTCACATCTGTTCTCTCTGAGTGTGTTTTCTGCTCCTCTTTTGAAGGTGTGTGAGTGACAGTTTTTCTAATGGCCCACGCCCGTCCTCTGGCTCACATGCAGAGATGATCATCTGAACTGCATCCCATCGTTGTGGTGAGTTCTGATAATCCACTCCCTCACACTGCAATTTGTCTAGAAAGACACAAACCAGGGACATCGGTGGACTTCAGTTTCATTCTCTGTCCCAATAAATTGAATGTAGGTCGTACGCTGATCGTTAGATTCTTTAATACTTAGGAAATCTGGAAAGCTGTCAGGCTTTCAATATTAACTTAATAATAAAGGCAAAATTTAAAAAAAAAAGGTTTTTGAATTCAGAGATTCAGAAAGATAAAGAACAAATAAATGCTTGAATATGTTGAAGGATAAGTTTGACATGAAAAAATCATTTTGACTGAATTAATTGAAACACTTGAAAATATAGAATTATAAATTAAACAACAACAAACAGTTAATATTGAATCCGTTTTTTTAAGATTGATATCAAATATATATATTTCCAATAACAAAGATATATTCCTAAAGTAAAAATAGGTCATTTCATTTTTTTTAAATAATTAACTTAAAATGTAGTTTTTCTAGAATGTTTTTTTATTTAATAAATCCACCTCCAATATTCAAGGTTGGGATTTTCAGAATTTCTTACATTAAAACAGATATTTATCTTGAGGGTTGAAGAATACAATTTAATAATTACAAAAAATGATTTAAATAAATGTATTAATATATTACTTTCAGATGTTCGGCCCATAAATAATACGTATTTATAATAATAATAATAATATCAGATACCTGTTGCTAATATATCTACATATCTCTGTCAGTGATGACTTTTTTTAATGACAAATGAAGGTCATAAATCAGTCCAAAAAACATGTTCCCGGGATCAGACGTTAGAGATCGGACAACTTCATTAGTTTCTCTGGAAGACAGTGTTTCCTGTCACTTCTGACTCTTAACTCTGGCTGAAATAAAGTCCAATCACCAGGAGGAATCCTGGGGCCTTTGTGGGATAAAGAGGTGATAATGGCCTGCACTTTATTCACTGAAATGACCCGTGAATATTATTTTACCTGTGTTGAACTGGGAGGACGCGACCATTCAGCGTCACACAATAGGGACAGCAGACCGTGCGTAAACTGCATCTTCATTTGCATTTTTTTTACTACGTAAAATACGCAGGACTTAACGAGACAGTGTCCGCGCTGAGGTTATTATTAGAAAAGAACTCCGTAAAATGACAAGAATATGCGCAACAGTCTCCTTTAAGGCGCAGAGATGGCGCAGCAATAAATAAAAAAAATAAACATGATTGACTTTATTATCGACGAGGCAGAAAATGTTTGTCCTTTCTCTTCTTATAATAAACGTGCGCTGCTTTTGTCCCTCTCTAATTAAAAGTGTCTCCGTCCACACACACGGATGACGACAGAAGGACACAGGGACGGATCCCATTAATCCCAGTGCTGGGATTAAAGTCGTTTTGTGTCTATTATTAGACCTCAATAGGTTTAGATTTCCCTAAATCTCTTTGCAAATATTGACTAATCACGCCCTTTCACTAACCTCTCTGCACAGCCAATAAAAAAATCCTTGTATTTTGATTAACGTCACTCTTGTAGAAGAGAAACGGGGTCAGCATACTTCAAACTTTAGGATGGTGGAATAAATAGATTATAATCAAATTCAGAATGTTTGGATTATAATGGACATAATCAGAGATTACAGACGGATTTTCTGTCTGAGAATGTTTAGATGAGATCTGAACAGTTTTTCAGAAAACTACCTTTAAAACTGTCTTTAAAGAAAAAAATACATATCTGAGATAAGGGAGAAAAAATCAAGGTTAATAATTAAAATTGTTTTTTGGGGGGGATTCTAATTACGCTTGTAAAATAATATTAATGAAATTAAGGGCAGAATGCATTGATGTCAGGAAGAAGATAACCACATTTCTCCTGAAAGAATCTAGCTCGGAGAAAAAGGACAGTGACGAGAGTCAAATAAATACATCAGTCTTGCGTGATTGTCAGAATCCTTAGATGGATATTGTTTTTCAGTCCCATATTTGGTACATTCTCTGTCCAGAATGGCAGAAAACTATTTTTAACTAGTTTATTAAAAACAACTATTAGAAATAACTGTGTAATTCTAAGGGCCTGGTCGGAGTAAACACCTCTGAGCTGGGGTCTGGATCTTTTTATATTCCTATACATAATATAATGTACTGTATAGAGTTTACCTCCCAGTGCTTTCACAATAAAACTCCACTTGTTCTGGAAATGTAGTATTCCAGTTGTGACGTATTCACCAGTGTGTTCCGCCATCACTCGCACACCGGTTTGGTGTGATTTTCTTTTTTATTTAAAATCTCCCGAAATTCTCTGGTGGACGTGATTGCCCGCGGGTTAATGCGCTCCCATCAGGATGCCCCCACATATTTCCTAACACTCAGCACCGTGGGGCCCTCGGAGGGCCCCTGTATGGGGCTGTGAATCAGAGCAGACTGTGCTGGTGGTCCTTCGGCCCTTAATTAGCTGCACAGAGGCCTCATTACTAAACTGTAGGCTTTACTCCCGGTGTTTCCTCTCTTTATCTCTCTCTCCCTCTCTGTCTCTCTAGCTCTCTCTCTGTCTCTCTCCCTCACCCTCTCTCTGCGCTACCGGCCAATTTCCATAAGAAGATTACAAGCGGATCAGTATTGAGATGAGCACAGATAAACAAATAACTGGCTCCTGAGAATGAGATGACTAGCGGGCTCCTAATTGCTCGTTAGTTTTTTATGCTGTGGTTTGTGTGTCGCCCCATTGAACTGGAAATTAAATTCATGCAGTGTTGTCGCAGACCCCCCCCCCCTTCCTCACCTCATCCTCATCACGCTATACACATCTGCCAAGACACATGCAGGGCTAAGACCAGCCCCCCCCCTTCCTCACCTCATCCTCATCACGCCCCCCACCCCCAGCTGATTTACAGCATCTTTATGTGATAACAGGTCTCACTCCATCCTTCCACCTTCTCCGTGTCTGTATTTCCCATATTTACTAAAATTTAGGGGTTGAAGAAATTAAGTATGACTTATACATGTAAGTCATTGGAAGGTCAATCAATAACTGTGAATAACTATTTTTTATTTTGCCTGTTGAAAATATTGCCCCCCATTGCAATTTTCTAAATATGCAGTCATTTTCTGCTGATAATACAGTCAATATATATATTTTATTTAAATTTACCCTGCATAAAATACTCTTATTTCCAAGTGAGAAGATGTATATAAGCAGTAAATCCGATTACTAAAGTGTTTTCGGTGTAAAATACATAACTATAGTGTATCTAAGTAAAAATGAATACCCCATATTTCCAGTTCTGAGTTGGAGATGATGCAGATGAACTCACCAGGTTCGTCCAAGACGTATGGACGCCACACAGGCTCATGCATCGGGTTTTTTTTTTTTTTTTTTTTTTTGCGCCCCCTTTTTTTTTTTTTTTTTTTTTGCAGCTCCGGGAGGCGAAAAGCGCGCATAAATGCGCATAAACACTGCGAAGTTGCGGCGACAGCTGAGTCCCCGCAGAGCTGATTTGAATACCGAGGTGTGAATGGTTTGGTTTTCGATGGGCCATTCGTGCTCGTGTTCATTAGCAGTTGTGAAGCTGTTTCTTGGGCTCAGGCTGCTGTTTGTGTTAAAGCCTCGCTGCAGTTTTTGCAGCAACAGCAGCGGCTCGTTTGTCAGGAGACACTTGCAAATGATGCCCGAGCTGTGAAGGGGGAGAAAAGTAAGGCAGCGAGGTCCGCGGAGACCTGGGGGTTTCAGGGCCAGCGTCAACTTTCACTTTCCCCCCTGGGACTGGAACGATGGGTTTGCTGCGGAGATGGAGAGATGGCCCTGCGCCTCCACAAGAGGTCGTTGATGTATTAAAGTTTTGTGCAACTCTGCAGGAGAAGACTGAGAGAAGCAGTGGGTTCACTGTGGAGCTGATAGAAAACTTTGTTTATGCTTCTGAAAAAAGACAAAGTCGCCTTAATTGTTTTATCTTAAATATTTTAATTAAAGTCCATTTAGGTGTATTTTCAGATCAGTTTTTATGACATTTGAAATAGGTTTACAGATACTGCAAGCTCAAACATAATTCACAAGGAAGTTTCTGTAGCTCAGAAAAAGGTACTTTTTGTGAAAGTTTCGTCTCGACATTATTTAATCCACCCCGTCTACAAATCAAATTGTATAATTGCGTTTTTGTTTTATATTTGTAGTTTTTGGGTGGTCCGTAAGGTGCAAAAAATGTAAAATGTAGCGTACTTTCGTCGGATCCTTTTTGTGAAAAAATATTTCTGCAAAATCGCAATATATTCATATAGTTGTCAGACCCGAGAAATTAAACCTAGAAAAAATACTGACTTTAAGCTTCTGAAACGAAATGATAAAAAAAGATCGGGTGACTTTAAGGTATTCACTGATTAACACACCAATTAGCTCTTAACTTAATTAACTTTTCCTTGCTGCACGGATGACTCTGAGTTGGTATTTACAGCAATGATTGTGGTTGGCAAATTATTAGGAGAGAACTGTGATCAAACAGCGCCGTAGTTTACAACACGGAGAGATTAAAGAGGTTTTTTTTTTATAGATGGATGGAACATTTTATGTCTCTAGTTACATTTTTAATTAGTGTTCGCTTAGTTGAATTAGGTTTGTTCGTATACGCATTCGCAAGTATGGAGGAATATAGTTTTTTTATTTATCAAGATATATGTTGTAATTTGGAGTAAACGCAGAAGTTGATTTTTGGTTTCTATCAACGGGATAAACGTGTTATTTTATATTTATGCAAGGAAATTCAACTTTTCAGTCATTTTTTTATTCCCTGAGACCAGATTTCCAGTTGTTCTCACCACTTCTGCAAGAACTCGAGCAGGAAAAGAAATCAGGATTTTTTTTCCAATACAACCTGTTCATTAATAAATGGTTAAAATAATATTCTCTTGCACTCTGGGGTTTAAACTTTACCTCTCGCTTCTCCTCGAACCAAAACACAACCGTGTGGTGCGCCCGGGTTGGTGTTCCTCGGCGCTGCCTCCTGATTGGTCGCCCGCTTCTCATTGTCATGCTGTCAATCTACATCACATGGTGCAGCCACTAGGCCTATTAACAGAAGAGCTTGAGGAACAAGTTTACAGAGTTGTGTTTCAGAGCCGTGGGGGACAGAGCTGCTCAGAGCGCACACACACTCTCACACACACACGCAGAGAGAGGGAGAAGGAAAAGAGAGAGAGAGAGAGACCTGAAGCACCTGCAGACACTTTTGCCTCTTTGGGCACGACTTTTTCCCCTGCTTTGCCTCATCCTCTGAGGAGACCGGTCAGCACCTCTACCTCTGTGAGTCGTGGCGCTGCGTGGTTGTACTTTTCCTCTATTTTATTTCTTCATATGTGCCTGTGAGTGAACGCTGAAACCATGTATAACATGATGGAAACCGAGATCAAGACCCCGCTCCCGCAGTCCAACTCGGGCTCGGCGCCGGGGGCCAAGAACAACAGTGCCAGCGACCAGGAGCGGGTGAAGCGGCCGATGAACGCCTTCATGGTCTGGTCCAGGGGGCAGCGGAGGAAGATGGCGCAAGAAAACCCCAAGATGCACAACTCCGAGATCAGCAAGAGACTCGGCGCAGACTGGAAACTTCTGACCGACGCCGAGAAGAGGCCGTTCATCGACGAGGCGAAGCGGTTGCGCGCCATGCACATGAAGGAGCATCCGGATTATAAATACCGTCCCCGCAGGAAGACCAAGACCTTGCTTAAGAAAGACAAGTATTCTTTGCCCGGGGGACTGTTGCCACCCGGAGCCGGCGCCGTCAACAACTCTGTGTCCGTGGGACAGCGGATGGACAGTTACGCGCACATGAACGGTTGGACGAACGGCGCCTACTCGCTGATGCAGGATCAGCTGGCCTACCCTCAGCACCACAGCATGAACAGCCCCCAGATCCAGCAGATGCACCGGTACGAGATGACGGGGCTGCAGTACCCGATGATGTCCTCGGCGCAGACCTACATGAACGCGGCTTCCACCTACAGCATGTCCCCGGCCTACACGCAGCAGACCACCAACGCCATGGGGCTAGGGTCCATGGCGTCAGTGTGCAAGACGGAGCCCAGCTCGCCACCCCCGGCCATCACGTCCCACTCTCAGCGGGCGTGTTTGGGGGACCTGCGGGACATGATCAGCATGTACCTGCCTCCCGGCGGAGACAGCGCGGAGCATTCGTCCCTGCAGAGCAGCCGGTTACACAGCGTCCACCCGCACTATCAGAGCGCAGGGACTGGCGTCAACGGGACTCTACCTCTCACCCACATCTGAGGGGGGAGAGAAAGACTGCAAACTTTTACCTTAATAATAAAAAAAAAGAAAGTACTTCGGATACTTGAACTCTTTTTTTTTCTTGGTTGCTAGAGAGAGAGAGAGAAAATACAACGTTCAAACACGTTTTGTGTAAAAGAAAAAAGAAAAAAACTAAGTGTCTGCTGATGTTGTCCATTTAAAACTCCTTAAATGGACGGGAAAGTTGAACGTTGTGTCCATCAGAGTAAAATTGCGTTGCAGAGAAGCTTGTTTTTATATCACATGTATAAGCAATCAACCTATGTAGAAGAATTGGACTTCTATATTTTAAGAAAATGCCATATTTTCTCTCTATGAAAAGGCATGTGGCCTCGTCAAGAGGCTGGTATTTCAGAAAAGCTGGATGGATGGATTAAAAATAAAAGAACAGTTGCTACATACATGTTTACACTTCATTTGTAGAATGTCAGTCGTCTCCACTGTGTCCCAGATTTTTTGTAGTCTCTTTCTCCAACTCTTCTTTCTGTTTTTTTCCCTCCCCTTTCATGAACTCTATAGGTTTAAATGAAATGTTAAGACTGTGCGGGGCGCAAACGCAAGTTTTTATTTATAGTAAGCTTTTTTTTCTTTTCTGTTTTAGCTTGTGATGTTTTCCCGATGTTTTTGTCACGTAAATATGTTTTTTTTTGTAAAAAAAAAATAATGTTTCTGTTCTGTGATGGTTTTTGACAGTGTCATGTTTACTCATTATCCTGAACGAAAAAGAAAGTTTATTTAAACTGACGTTTCTACATATTTTAAGACCATCCTCTATTCTTAAATGCTGAATAAATTTGTACAAAACTTAACGCTTGTGCCATGTCGTTTGTGTTTGGGAAAAAAAAGATTCCTTACGTGCAGATGTTTTTCCTAAAGTTCTACGGTGAGTGAAGAGAATATTTGCGCAAGGATTTAACAAAGAACAGATCATTTTACGCGCAGTTACTGAAGATCAGTCAGTGTTATTTACAGGTTAACGAGCCATCATAACTTTTTCTGTGACAGCAGCAATATCGCAAAAAGAACAGACACTTTAATAAAGATCTGAACAAAGAAGAAAAACAAATAATGAGGGGCTAAAAATAAACAGTCTTCTATTATAATTTTTAAAATATTTTAAAAATGTTAATGTTACGCATATTATTCTTATGTAATCTAATACATACCATTTTTTACCGTGCAATTAATTTATTTTTGCGAAAAATAATGTAATGTAATGTCAACGCTGTGATTTATTCTATTCATGTAAAAACGCGCATTTTTCACTGTTTGTGTTAAATCAAAAAATAGTTTTTCGTTTCATTCTGTCATAAGTTTTACTAAAATCAATATAAACTAAATTTCAAGTCAATCAACTCACAAAAAATTATTTTAGTTACTTAATATATCTTTAATTAAATTGTCTTATTTTTAATTGTTTCAAAATGATCATTTAAATAATTTTCATATTTTTTAATACAAATACATGTATCCTAATAGTATTTAAATATGAGTTTGTCAATATAATTTGGGGAATTTATTTTTGCACAAATGCTGTTCATAAATTCTTAATAATAATGACCTAAAATGATCATAAATCCCAGTCCGTTGGTCTTTGAGTTTTTGCGTCTTTGGGAGATTTTTGTAATTTGCCTAAACTTGAGTGCACTCTGATTTTGACACTTTTCTCTGCTTTGTGGTAACCTGATCATTTGAGATCAAATTCTGTTATAACTCAAGCAGGGGAAAATCTCTTCACTTTTTTTTTTTTTTACGAATTACAGACATTGCCCGACTTTCATAAACTTTACTAGTGTTTCCACACACCCCACGGTTGCTGTCATTGAAATAATGCAAAGGTGTGAGTGTATGTGTGTGTGCGTGTGTGTAAGAAGCAGGGCTGCCCTGCTGTTGCAGTGTACTTTGGGATAAATAAGCTCTGGCCACCAAGAGGGCAGAAGCAGTGGCCTTCCCACACTCCCTTCAGGATTTGATCCACAGCTCAGCACAGTGGTCAGGATTAGCCCTTACGCACCTTTGTGGAGGGAAAGATTATCTAGACCTCCCTGCATTCACTTACAGGGTCTTAAGTCACTCTAGCGTGCCAGCAGCCACCCGTCACCTCACCACACTCTTCAAGTCATTTTTTTCTAATTAAGGAACTTAAGGGGTTTGCATCTGCTGGAAAAAAAAAGTTTTTTTCCCCCAACTTTTTCCCGTCAAATCTTTACTCCATAATTCAGTTTTACCCCAGGAGCCTTTTTAACTTGCACAACGAAATACGCACAAAGATTCGGGGTAAACGTTCAACTAGAATTGCTGAGATTTTATGTGGAAGAAGTGACGTTGAAAAAAAAAAGTATGGACATGTCAGCAGGGTGAAATATTTCCTCGGGTTTTGTTGAGGTGAAGCTCAGGTCTCGGTGATGGCTGGGAAAGTGGCTACGACGTGTCATACTTTTTATGATTTAGGAGAGAACAATCTGTGTTTGTTGGGAGGTGTGTGGCTGGGCTGTGTACAGCTATTGATTGAGTTTGAATGATTTGGCAGTGAGACCATATGCGTTTGGCTCGCTACCATCCTTACCCCTAATTCCCCTCTCTCTGCTCTCCCTATCTGAGTGCCCGGAGCGCCTCTCTCTCTTCCTCTCCCTCTTTCTCCCTCTCTATCTCTCGGCTGTCATGTGGAGCTGTGTGCCCACTCAGCAAGTGCAGGCATATCCCACTTCCATCTGCCTATGACCTCACAGCCCCTGTTTGTTTAACCTCCTCTCCAAAAAACTAACCTAATTATAGCCTTGTCGGGACACAGATTCAGCGGATTCCCAGCAGATTCTGCCACTGTGCATCAGTGGATGCACCTATGTACGTGTGTGCAGTGCATGCAAAGCCCCCACTTAACAGGAGCCCCGCCATGGGCCATGTTTCAGTCAATCCTGTTTTTTCTCCCTGTCTCTGTCTCTGTCTCTCTCTCTCTCACTCTCTCTGTCTCCCCCAATATTATGTCAGAACATGCCCCGCCAGTTGCATGTTTTGGGAATATATGTGAACGAGGTGGTAAAAGGCAGCAGCAGCATGTTTTGAGTGTCTCTTTTGACGTCAGTGTGATGCTAAGTGGAAAACTCATTACACAAATCTGGCTGACAGATTGACGTTGATGACATCACTAACCCGCCTGCCTGACTGGCTGGGCAACTTGCAGCAGGAACACACCTTTAAAACTCTCAACTCTCTGCTAATCTCGAGCTAAAATCTGGAACCTCCTGTGTGCCGCACACACACGCATGCACACACACACACACACACACATCAGGCTTCACTCACACAACATATTTTACTGGATGAGTGCAGTTAAGGATTGTACCCAGGTCACAGTCACACTGTATTGATTCACTGCCATCTCCAGGAGGCCCCTCTGAGCACAGCCTGGAGGGGCCTGGAGTGGCCTGTCCATCGTGAGTTGGCTTGTCCAGAGCAGTGGGACTTGTGTGAGGTGCTCAGATTGACAGCGCATCGGTGTGTAGAGGTGTGGGGGGCGATGAGGGAGGGGGTTAATCTCCCTGAACTGGGGCAGATGTTGTTAACGAGCTCTCTCAGGTCCACTCCCTGCGTGGGAAAATGGCATCAAATCCTTCTGGGGTCAGGGCTTTTTGGTTGACCCACAGAGCCCATCTCTCTCCACACCGCTTGGTCCATCCTCTCAATCTCCACTCAGTTACTCTCAGCCCCCTCACCTCCTCACCCACTGCCACTCTCACCCACCGACAGCACTCACTTGACAAAATCATTTTTGACCACTTTTATATCGCTGGTTTTCAGCTTTTTGCCCGAGCACCGACAGACTTGTTCCATGATGCACATGTCTTATTAATGATAGATGTGGTTGGATCACCATGCCTTACACAACCACAAGGAATGTTGAGTGGGAAATGCTTCAAAAGCCAGCACACCGCCTTTCAAGAAAATGCATCCACCCAACAGCAACTTACGTGTGTATATCTCAGTGAAGAGTAAATTGGGCTGAATGAAACCCTCATAGACTTTCGGGCGTCCACGTGGAGGGTAAAGAAAGGGTCCGGATTTTTTTTTTTTTTTTTTTTAAGAAAATCATATTTAATATACGTGAATATTTCTTAGTCTTCCCGTATGTTATTCATACCAGTGCTTTGATCCGAGGCAGGAAATCTCTGTTGACAGATACGAGTAAAAACACATGACACCTGTGCTACAGAGCATGATGGAGCTTGAGTACAAGTCAAATCTTTTAATTTGAGAGGATCGGCCAACAATCATTTTTCAAATATTTACGGCTTAAAGACAGAGAAAGTGCAGTTTACCGTCCCCTTTATTTGTGCTCCTATGTACAGACTACGCACGGTTGCACCGTGTTGTGGATTTTTCTCATCACTCACATCCGGAGTGGGCATGTCTCTGTACCATATCATGTCAACAAGCCTGGTTTAGGGTTTATCCTGACTTATGTTTTAATGTGAAGGTCATCCATTAAGGTGTCTGCCCCTGAAGGTGTGTTTACTTTGTCCCAGCAGGTGTGTGTGAATATGAGACTCGTCAAATATGAGACAGGATTACTTCGTCTTTTGTCCCAAACAAAACAAATACAAATCACACGAACATCTGAAATGGGAGGTTTCTGTTGTTTTTCAAGTGCGGCTTGTATGTTGAGGGGAGGTTTTCATACGATGATCCTTTGACGTTTTGTCTTTTTCGGGTAAACGCATCTGATGTTTACCGTAACCTGTTTTCGCTTGTAAATGTGGTTTGACGAAGTCCCGTGAAACACCACAGACACATTCTAAGCACACAACCGAGACTGGTTCTGGATTTAAAGGCCTTCCCCTGAATAACCTGCACAGGCAAAAACATACAAAGAGCTCTTTCTAATGTGCTTCGAGGGTTGAGCTCAAACAGAAAGTGAAGCTCTCCAGTGTGTAAAAGTGTGTCTGCTGCAGATGGTCCCTTTCTGTCACACATATCACTTTGTCTATGAACAGTGGAGCATGCCTTGCTTTTAATTTGCCCAACTAGGGTTTTGACCTCACTTATGAACTGTCTGTGGAAAGCTCAGAAAAATCGGGGCCAAGTGTAAATGCGCTGATATATGTTCAACGCCTAGGGACAGTAAGTAGAGTATGGGACCTTGGGCAGGACAATGCACAGCAGTGTGGGTAAGGAGTGGAGCGGTTCACAAGGGGGGAGGATTAGGCCTCTCATCTAGGCCACAGATATTGATTAGTGTTTGCTGAGAACAGTGTGAAGGAACACAGATTGACAGTTAGACAAAGGTGCTCCATCACAAGATGTCTTATCACTGTCAGGAGGCAAGCTGAATCACAACTCATCACACCAATGTTTATTATGCTGTACAGACTTATAAACTTTACAATTTGGGTGAAAAGCAGATTAATTTTTTAAGCATACGAGTTGTTTTTCCTTATTTCTTGTGACTTGTTGTTGAGAGAGAGGGGGTCTTTATCTTTTAGTGCAGTCCAGTCTGGGTGGTTTATGGGAGTGTAAGCCTGGGAACCTGGGGGGAGGTGGAAGACACTCGGCTACGGGTCAGTCCTGACTGGCTGTGTCACTTATTGATTAGTTGCCATGGAGAGTTAGTCAGGCCATCTTTCTTGGAGGTGAGTCCCTGAGGGGCAGCAGCACTGCCCATCAGAGCCTGCGGAGGTTTGGTCTGCAGGGGGTCAGACAGTGTGTGTGCGTGTCTGTGTGTCTATACCCGGTGAGTGTGAGCGTGTGACCTCACTAACACTCACTCACACTTCCTTCATCCTTCACCTCCTCTTTCTGACCCCCTGAGGTAGTTTTCTTGCACTCTTGCGCCATCAAACCCTGAGCGGCCCATCTTGAAGCTAATCTGCAGCAATCTTTAAGATTATGCATCAATGTTTATGCATACACCTAATCCCCTGAGGCCTGAAATAATAGGGATTATAAACAAATTGTCCAAATTTATCGAGCTGTGAAATCCTCTTCATGGCCACTGTAT
This sequence comes from Paraplagusia blochii, assembly GCA_016785265.1. Taxonomy (NCBI): domain Eukaryota; kingdom Metazoa; phylum Chordata; class Actinopteri; order Pleuronectiformes; family Cynoglossidae; genus Paraplagusia; species Paraplagusia blochii. The sequence continues at coordinate 348,403 of JAFBJS010005425.1, forward strand.
GCCTACCTATATGATCCTTTCTTCCTCCCTTTCTTATATTATGTTATTCTTCCTTCTCCCATAGTCTTAGAAGGACTTGGTGTTGAAAACTGTCAAAACTTTAAGACTCGGGATAGTGAATTTACATGACATTAGAGAAAACTGAATAATTGTGGTAGCCTGCTCAAAACCACACTCAAAATGTGAGTTTTAATATTTAAGCCTGATTTAAATTGAAATTTAAATTAATAAATTTTAAAAACAATGAGATGATGTCTGAGAAATTATTCATTTCTGCAAGTATGACTGAAATTAATCCCTGACTTATATTATACTAAGTTAAAGTTGGCTAAGAACCAAATATACTGACATATTAATACGTTAGTATGTTAAAAATAGGTTGTTTCACTCGATTGGTCTCTTCCGACTCATGGAACAGTATTGTTACGTAAGCAAGCTCGGTGATTTGGCATCACCAACAACACACCTAGTTTCGGGATCTTCTTAGGAAATGCCAACATTGCTATTTTGGTTTTAGATGCAGGTCCGTCATCAAATGATGCAACTCTGTGCATAATTACAAGAGAATGAAAGAACATGCAGGTTGGCACGCTGATCTTTGGGATTTGTGTCACAATTACAACTATAACAATTGTTATACATGGAACTTCATAATACAAGCTTCCCCTATAATTACTTGCAGACAGTTTTTTTCTGGAATTAGTTAAAGGATTACATCTATTTCTGTTGTTAGCTCATACACTTGTTGTACAACTGGAAACAACTGAACATTAAACTCAGGCACGGGGGCAAAAGTAGGCCACGAGATCATTTGAATGTGTACTAGAGTGGGCACCCCTATATGTAGCCCTTATATAGTGGCAAAATTTGAAGTATTAGTGATGTATGCTCTTTGCTATAACACCTACAGTATGTTTTTTGTTGTAGAACCGTAAAGAATATATTTTAGATAAAGATAAAGAGAAAGAATTAGCAACAAATACCTCTCTTGTGTGTGTTTTATTTTAATTTCATGTGTGTTGATAGTATTAGGCTTTGGCTGTTCCAGGTTCAATGTTTTTTTATGGGAAAACATGTGTATTTACAGGTACACTGAGTTTGACACCCCTGATCTAAGGAATGCATAGGAAACCAAGTTTTTGAACACAAGCAGTGGCTTGAAGAATTCAGCTTCATTATACCTAAAAGACTGTTTATAAAGATAAAATAAAGGTCAAATCATGGGGTGCTGGCTGTGAAAATTTTAAAAACCATTACAATTACAGTTTTAATGTATAAAATAACATATACAATATAAGATAAGTTAAAATATCAGTTTTTTAGGACTTGATAGATAGATGTGTGTTACTGTGCTGTCACATGTCTCCACTGACAGCACTGTAGAAGACACTGACAGTGGTCTCCACAATGCACTTCATCTCCCTGGAAAGATAAACAGATTTAGACGACACATGGATAACACGTTGGAGCTCCACCTTTTGAATACAGTCAGCAAATTAGGCTGGCAGAGTAACCTGGTTGGCCATTACCTCTGTAGTTATTCAAATCTGAGAACATGCGTGTCATAAGAAGTACAATGGATGGAGCTACAAATTACTGTGGTGTTTCCCAGACTTTTGTATTGTTTGGGAGTCACTTCTTCATAAAAACACAAGATAATTTGATCTAATATGACATGGACAAATAATTGTTTGTAATTAAACTAATCTGTATGGGTGTTTATTTGTTAGGTTCACTGCTAAACCAATACAGTAAATGACAGTGAAATGGTGTTCAAATTTATGTTAGAACCTCTGGAGAATCTCCCACGGCCAGGGTGTGAATTAAACTCATTTCTAGATGGATTGCCCATGAGCCATGTTGTGAGCTCCATAGAATAACTTGAGAGAAAATCAGTAAAATAAATAAAATAATAGGTCATATTGTAGGTTTCATGTAAAACTAACTCTACAATTTTTAAAATGTCTACAATATCGATACTGTATAAAGATAGATGGATAGATACATAGATAGATGGATACATAGATAGATAGATAGATAGATAGATAGATAGATAGATAGATAGATAGATAGATAGATAGATAGATAGATAGAACTTTATTAATCCCTCTGGAGTATCCTTCAGGAAATTATGGTCCCAACAGCAGTGCAGCACCGAACAAGAGATTAACACAATAAGTACAAAAAAGACCAATACGATAGAAACAATATGGGTGGAGTTGAAGTATGTAGAACCAATAAAAAATATTTAAATGAGCATGAATTACATGTTAAAAAAACATTTTTATTTATCTTGCCACCTACCTGGCTGTCCTGATGCCACCTGACTCACTTTGGTCAGTTCCAGTTTGGTCAGTGTATACTTGTCAGGGTTAAAAAACTGGTGGGCACTACTAATTGAATTCTCTTGTGGCATGCTTTTATTCGATAATTTCCCAAAGGATTTCCCCGAGGTATTAATAAAGTTTTATCTATCTTTCTATCTACCTACCTAGAGCTTATCAACATTTCATTTTTTTTCATATCCACCTTTCCAAACCCAAATCTGCTGCTGCTTTGTGACTGACAGAAGAGAGGCCACTGGATTTGCTGCCTAATTCTTATTCTCCCTTAAAATAATTAAGCACCTTAAGCTGTGAAAGCTACAAGTGTTTCACATTCAGAATAGCAAATAAGCTGATGCCTCTTCCACTACGCATATATGCGCACAAACTTCTTAACCCGCAAACTTGATGACAGGCCCCCACTATCCCTCCCTAATATCACACCTTGGATGCATAAACATGTCTGTGCTCCACACATCACCCCACCCCAGGAGGCCTGCATGGCTTTAGTGCCGCACTGTGACACCAATCAGGGGAGATGGCGGGCTCCTTTGTCATGCAAACACCAATCGCTTCTTGTCTTATTCAAATGTCTGCCCTCTCTCTTTCTCTGCTCCTTCACTCTCGCTCAACCCCTAGCCTGCTTTCTTCAACCCCCTCTGGCGACTTCAGCCCTCTCTCTCTCTCCTTCTCTCACTCTGCCTCTCCTTCTCAAGTCCAAGGAAATCCTCAGCGAGGGAAGGATGGAGTCTCCTCCGGTGGAGGCCTGGGGGTCAACCTGTGTCTCAGCACATGGGGCTATTTCCAGTCCCAACCAAGTCCATTTCATATTCAAATGTTACAATCAGGCCTCTGACCCACAGGGGGGCTCTTTATGGTTGCGGCCCCAGGTCGCAGGGTCAAGATGGTGATTTAATAGCTGAGGCAGAGGAAAAGAGTTGGGGGAGCCAAGTGATTTACGGGATGAATGAGTAATAAAAAAGCATTTTTCCTAAGTTGTCATGTAAATTTGGATTCTCATTCAGAATGAGGCGCCCTCCATAGCGAAGGCCGTCCTCAATGACTCTCTAGTGGACTCCGATCTTTGTAAAGTTAAAAAGTCTATTTACTGCATTTAGTCTTGACTTGTAGTTGGTGTAAACAGTAACTAATAGTAAAGAACAACGTGTTAGGGGGGAAAGGGAAGCAAACTCCTTGTCATTGTGACATTGTGATTCACACCACTGCACTCAACAAAATTCAACCTCTGTATGTAACCCATCACCAAAGTGAACAGTGGGAACAGTGAGCGCCCGGGGAGCAATGAGTGGGGACGGTGCCATGAATTAATTGCTGGATTCGAACCTGGAGCCCTCCGGAATCCAGTCCGTTAACCACTAGGTGCTTGATTGGTAGGAGGATTCGACCTTGCGAACCCAAGTCCATTTCCTTAACCACAAGGCCACCAACTGCCCCACCAACTGTTAAGGAGCCATCATATCTGTGTGGTGCCACTGTGTCTCTTATTTGTTTTTTCCATACACAAATAAAATTTGTCCTGTCCCTCAACCCAGACATGTCCAAACTGTTCCACAAGGGTTGGTGCGGCTGCTGGTTTTTGTTCCAACCAAGCAGGAGCACACCTGAGTTAACAGGTTTAATCTGCTGATCTCAGTCAACAGACAGCTGATTGGTTAAACTATGTGATCTTGGTTAGTTGGGAGAAAAACCAGCTCCCACACTGACCATTGGTGGAACAGTTTGGACATGCCTGGGTCCAACATCTTTCAGATGTAGTGAAACTAAGGCACAGGAGAAATTTTCATTTCTGTACGGAGAAAAACGATTTTTCAATTGGTGGGGCAGTCGGTGGCCTAGTTTAACCCATAGTGAGACATCCTCAGTGCACCTTAGTGGCACCATGGTGGAGTCGAACCTGCAACCTTCCAACACAAATTGACTTCCTTAAGTACCAGACTTCTCCGGAGCGGCCTGTTATACCTGTCTCTGAGGGTGTGTTCACAACGCAGCAGCTCCAATGACATAGGTGTGATGCTGTATTTACACAGTAATGTATGTGAACCAAACCCTAAGCCCCAGTGAATTTAGTATTCAGTATTCAGTACTGTATATGCACTACCTCAGATTACTTTCATAAGACAGGTGGTTGCTGGAAGGCACAGTCAACACGTGGGAATGACCCACTAAATGACTTGACTTGTCAGGTAGATGTTTCCACATTGGCAACACACCAAGATCTTGTCCGTACATGACTCATATGGTGTGTCCTGTCAGGCCTTCCATTAAATTGACGTATTTAAGTCACAGTTCAATCATTAATCTCTTAGCAACATGCCTGATGACGCTGATTCCCTTTTAAATGACTTGGTGGCTGAAAACCCTCACAGTCTCATCTTGAAACAGTGGAATAGATGTGGTTTTATCTAAGTTTCTTTGACTAGTATTTGGTAATTGGCAGTTTGCTTGATTAATGTCATGTGTACGCAGTATTTGATTAAGTGAGAAGTCTGGAAGCATATTTCAACTACAGTATTTTTGTCCAGTTCTGTGTCGTATAAACTTCAGACTTTATGTAGCTTTTACGTGTGGTCACAGGTTTCGGCTTCGGTCATAGAATTTTTTTTTTTTCTATAAAAGCGACACCTACATGTGATACATGCCAACACTTAAGAGAGCAGGGCAAAAAAAAACATTCATCCATCCAGTTACCAGGTTGCAGGAGCAGAAGTATACATTCATAGTTTGACAACATTTTATTGTCGGACATGTGGGCCTGTGGGACATTTGCGGTCCGTGGAATGACGTTTTGTGGCCCCAACCTCAATGTGAAAGTTAAATGAAGGTTGAACGAGGGACTGCACTGCAAGTCAACAATGCTGAAATTGTTTTTTTAGAGCCACTCGGTACACACTGCTGTGGATGAATGTGAGTATTGCAATGTAGACTTCATTTCTTTGCACTATTCATTTTCATCCAATGGAGTTTTCTCATTCATGGTGACCAGTGTTGATCAGAAAGTAAAAATTCTGTAATGATCTAAAATTCATACTATTTCATATTGATGGACTATACCATACTACAGTAAAGTACTACAGTAAAGCTTTGTCTGCTTTTGTTAAATATATCGTGTTTGATTGGAAACCCTGGTCCAGAGACTCCTCCTTGTTCATTGTTTTTCCTTTTTGTAATATCTGTTGTACTATACAGAATCTATTTAAAACTGATGTTTTATAAGAATACTATTTTTCTCTTTTGAATTGAGCATTGATGGCTTTTGCGGCCCTTTATTTAAATGACATGGCAGTGGCCCTCATCTTATTTGAGTTTTTGAGACCCCTGACTAGACTGAATGCGGGCAGGACAAACCTCCTAAATATTTTTTTTTACCAAATTCAAGTTTTACGTTATTTGGTTCAACTCAGCTCATTCCACCAGAGCATAAATATTATTGATGCATAGAGTCTGCCGTCAAAGTTCAAGCCAGAATTCAACCTATTTGCGATTTGTCGTCGGGAACTGCATTCATTAAGGAAGCAGGGGGCAGAAGGGCATCACAGGGCAATACACGGGCATCATGGTGAGATGAAGTTGAGGGGCCACAGAGAGTGAGATAAGGCAGGCCTCAGTGGGCACAGCTGTAGCTTTATGTCATTACTGCTCCTCTGCTGCTCTGGAAGAAAAAGGCCTCTCCTGCCACATGGCTGCTCTGTCATGACTGCCCAATGATTCTCATACCATGCACTGCCAAGAAATCCTGGTAGTGCCAGGCGCCACTGATTTTTTTTTTTTTAAACATGTGAATCAAAATCAAAGAATTGTGCCAGAATAGTTTAGGGACTAAGAACTGCAGTGTGGAGGTAGGGGTGAGGGGTGGGGGGGATTTTAAGGTTAAACCAGAGTAAGGGGGGGTCAGAGCTCCTTCCTCTCTCATCTCCTGACTCACCATTCTCTTTCCCACCCCCACCACGCACCCCTCCACACCCCTTCTCTCCCTTTTGTGGCCAGTGCACCTGCAGCCCTTGAATCTGGGCAATAAAGCTGAAGGATTTGTCCACTGGAGGTTGGAGGAAAAGAAGGGGAAATCATTAGGGCAGCATGGGAAACACAAAAGCAACAGGTTCAAACGGTGGCTGATATGCTGCTATGCCATATTCCACTGCCATGGGCTGGATGTAATGCACTCTGACACAGAAGGAGTGAGTTTAAGTAGATTTGTGTCCAGATTTACACTCTGTTTGGGTTGGTGTCACTGTGAATCAGGCTGATTTGACACACGATTTCCAACAAGGCTGTGATTTACCTACAGTTTTAAAAATCAAGTGAACTTATCTCTTGATAGGTTTTTATATATTTTTATTTCACATTGTAAATGCTGTTAATATAAATTAATCTAGTGACAGAGCTTCTTTGAAATGGTCCCCATATTGTGCCTTTTTTGAAGACCACACCATTAGCTACAAAACACCAAAAAATAATTCTAGATTATTGCTATGATTTAATAAAATCCTCAATCAATGGTTTTTCCAGCTAAATTAAATGTTAGTAATAGTGTCTTTCTTTGTCTAAATATAGACATTTAACAAGAGTTGCTACAAATTTACATAGCTAACTGACATGACTACAAAACCTGTTTGATCATACTTTAGTAATAAAGTTAATTTAATAGTAAAGTTTAATTTGACTTCTATATATCAACTTTATGTAAATTATTTGATCAAATTTATTTGGGTAGGCTGTCTGCAGTCTGTCCATGTTCATGTTAGTAAAGTTAGTAAAATTTTACATAATATATTCTACATCTCTGACAATAAAGTAAGAGGAATCATTTATTCATGCTCTAACTTATCCATCCAAAGAAATCTAGACTGTCTGGACATATCCATCCATCCTAACCCTGGACACTAACCACTGTATACTGATTGAATACAGAGCACAGCAGAGTTGTTTCTAACAGTATACAGGAAGATATGTGCACATAACACATATTGATAAAAAAAAAATTGACCAATATAAAGAGAAGTTATACATTGGTGAGGTCAATTGTTCTGCAGACTCTCTGTTCAATTTCCCACCTGTTGTAATGTTATGTGCAGTCATGTAGAACTTTTCTCTCACCCATAGCATGCCAGACCCCCCACATTGCAAATTGGCGCAAAGGGAAAAAAGATTCAGTTCTTTCAGACTGCGACCATGAAGGCAGAGGAAATCACTCTAAACGGTCTTAATTCTGCCATTAGATGAGAGAGAGCGCTGTGGGGATTGGCTGGCACTGTGCTCCATATTCACAGAAGCAAGATGAGGCTGGGAAGCCTGCTGAGTAAATGGTGTCGTAATCAGGAGCTGGCAGTTCTGCCTGATCAGGTACACTGGCCCCTCTTCTCCTTTCCTCAGACCCCTCCCTTTCGCCCAATTCTCTTCTCTTCCTCTGCCCCGTAAGGAGATCCTAATAAGAGTTTGGTCTTACTGAGCTCCTCTCATATGAGGACCTGGCAGGAGGGACAGAGATGCGGCCTTGAGGTGGGGGTGAGGCCGGAGGTGTGGAGTTTTGGTGGTGGTGGAGGAGGAAGGGTTGAGGGGAGCTCACTTCATTTTTTTTTTTTGTTCCCACATTTGATTATTCAGGTTGGCTGAACTAAATTCTGAACCCATAAAATTCGTATCCCCTCTGGGGAACCATTTGCATATATTTCAGTTTACCCCTCCCTCACATCCCAATTCCCCTTTTTTCTCAGAAAGTAAAAGAGAGGGCAGAGCAACCAGGCCTGTCTGGGCTTTAAGATGTCACCATGGTGTGAAATATGGGCGAACAAGCAGGGTCTTTGAAACCCAAACTAACCCCCCACCAGCCTCTGAGTCACCACACACACACACACACACACACACACAGAGAGAGAGAGCCGCTCATCCTCATGCTCTCCACTGGTTGCTATTCTTAAGTAGGAATTAAATTTCCTCTGAATAATTACCAGGTGCTGATCCCAAGCCTTTACACCTGAGATTGTTCCAGGTGGCCAGTGGCGTCGGCTGTGAGTTTCTTTTAGAAAGAGTCCAATTTTTACAGTAGTGAAATGTTACAACTCTTGTAGATAGATAGATAGATAGATAGATAGATAGATAGATTCATCCCTTCTTGGGATTTCCTTTGAGATGGATGGATAGGTAGGTAGGTACGTAAGGTAGGTAGGTTGGTTGGTAGGTTGATAACTTGATGGATAGATAGATAGATACATGGATAGGTAGATAGATAGATAGATAGATAGATAGATACATGGATAGGTAGGTAGATAGATAGATAGATAGATAGATAGATAGATAGATAGATAGATAGATAGATAGATAGATAGATTCATCCCTTTATGAGATTTCCTTTGAGATGGATGGATGGGTAAGTAGATAAATGGATGAATAGATAGATAGATAGATACATGGATAGATAGATGGATACATGGATAGGTAGGTAGATAGATAGATTTGTTTCTATTGGGGATTTTCTTTGAGAAATTAAGGAATTTGTGTTGGGTTTCTGTACTTGTTTGATCAACAACATAGTAATTGAGGGAACATACGTAACTGGCCAAATAGAAATAATGAAGATAAAGGCAGGGCTTTACATCAGCACTGAGCCATAAGAGACACCTGTTCATTTGTTGGGCCTGTGAAGTGGAGGCTTTTGTGTTGACTGTGCCAACGAGGCCTGCTGGCACTAGTTTTACTGCCCATCTGTATGGAAGGGGTGAAGTAAGACGACGTCCTTTGAAAAAAGGGGGTGGGGATGGGTGTTGATACTTGTTGGCATTTTGGTCACATGGGGTGAGTTGCTGTCATCCTTTAACCCCCTCACCTCCACCGCCACCATCAACCCCTTCCCTGGACCTCCTTTCCCTCCCTCCTCCCGTGCCCAGTCCCTGGTGCACAGGCAGAATGCAGTGTCAGGAGGGTGAGCACTGAGCGCCCATTGTGTGTGCTAACCAAAGCGGAATGCCCGGGTGACAAAAGGGGGAGGAGTAGGCTCAGGGCACACAAAGCCAGGGGGAGGAGAGCGATGGAGGGGCAGGAGAGGAGGGAAGGAGAGGGGAGCAATCTGCTGGGGGCTAAATAGACCCACTCAGCCCCAAAAAACTGTAGGCACCCTAAAAAATCCTCTCTCTTTCTCATCCCCCCTCTGATGCCTCCTCACCCTCCCCAGGCCTCCTGGCCCTGGCAGTCAGGCGTACAGTACACGCTCTTATGGAAGTGTCCTCTTGGTTCCCAGCAGTTTGAAATGAGAGAAGCTACAGCAGTGAACCTTCAAACTATTAGGTGTTGGTTTTGGTGTTATGAGTCATGCCTGCAAGGCTTCACACAGGAAGTATTTGCCAACTTGTAAGCCCCATTTATCTCCATCAGATTTTTAATCAATAGAGCCAATGAACAATTTAATCTTCAAAAACATTTCTGAAAATGATGAGCAATTTATTTCTCTCTACTAATTACTTTCGACTCACCCAGTTACATAAACAAGTCAGTGGACATGTGACGCTTTGTTTATTTTGTCAGTGTGTGTGTGTGTGTGAGTGTTGGGGGGGGTTGCACATGTACATGTACTCACCTGCCTATCCTAGAACTATCGTACGTCAGAGACAACCCCTTAATTCCAGCATAGGACCTGGGGCGAGAGTGCGGCCACTTTAAAACACAAACCCAGCATTAACTCTTTCTTGATACCTCTATAATGTCGACTGCAGACGCAAGCAGGAGCAGAATCACTTTACAAACAGTCCTTGGCAGTTGAAGGAGCCGTGCACTCGACTGACCCAACAAAAGTAAAGAAATCTTAAATTTATAAGTACAAGAAGTTTTTTTCATTAGAGGGTTGGTGAGAACTAAGAAATATTGAGTGTGTGTTGATTATACTGTTGGAAAAGGACATTTTGGTCCCAACAATTCCAAAAACACTACTTTTGGTTTGTTAACACTTGAGTTTGATTGGCCTGTAAATAATAAACTTTTACATTTGTAGCCACGTAGGAAAAACCTGTTCAAGTCTTGTAATTTACTCCAATAATAATATTCTTAAAGTCTGGCATTTGTTATTTTATCACAATCAAGAAGTCAATGCCGAGCACTTGCTGTTAGCTGACGTTAACCTTAATGCATCATTTTCACTGTGTGCTTATTTATGGAGAGCGATAAATCTTGAGCTGCAACAAATTTATCTTTTAGTGCAAATGTTGCAGTGTTTTTTTATTTAGATTATTTCATTACTTCAGTTAACTATGTGTGCTTTGTTTGTTTAAATAGGCTAAATTATCAACTTTTGTGCTGTTGTCAGTAGAAACAAATAACAGTGCCTAAAGCAAGGATGTCAGGATATGGCCCAGGGGTCAGATGTGGCCAAGTTATGTGGATGTAAATAAGTTGTATTTGGTGAAAACAAAAAAAAAAAGAAACCCTTACGATCGTGCTTTCAGATACAGTGGAAGCAAAACATACAACTAAAATGTAAGTTAAATGAGATTTTGAAAATATTCTCGACTGAGAAGTATGTGTGCTTAAATGACGAAGCAACTTTTCTAATGTGTTGATTGTGTTTACCGGGAAATTTAACTATAGGGAATGTGGTTTTTGCTGTCATATTATAGTGTATAAACATGTATTACAACATACATATATTACAAAAATTCAAGAATGCGATATACTTAGCTATAATGAATTAGTTGGCAACATATTGAGTTTGGCCATTGTTTTGAGTTTGTTTACAGAACCAAAATGACTCCAAAATGACTTTAAACCAGTTTGAGGCATCAAAACGAAAACCTAAAACGTTGGCACTTTGCTGGGAACAGAAAATGAAACCAGAAACATTATAATTTTTTTGTTCTGGAACAGAAAGACTTATTTAAAAATAATGATATTCAGTTAAAACCAGTTCCTGTGTAGCCTAAGTCATTGGTCACCTAAAAATTCTATGGTAGCCTACAATGACCTGATGAGGTGCGTTTCCTGTGACGTTCACTGACTGAATGGAGAGAGTGGGTGGACCATCAGACTATATGGGGGGGACTGACTACCAACTACTGTCACATCTCAAAGAAAACAATAAAGGGGGAAATACTGACGTCTGTCAATATAGGAAAATGTTAGAATAGTATAGTATGGACTTTCTTTGGTAAAGCGCAAACAAACTAATTCTATTTAAGATTAAAAGATTAAGATTAAATTTCTTTTTTTGTTATTGTGATCCATACCACAGCGCACAACGAAATTTGGCCCATCACCAAAGTGAGCAGTGAGCAGCTTTTGAGCGCCCGGGGAGCAGTGTGTGGGGACGATACCGTGCTCAGGGCAGACCCAAGTCTGCTCCCTTAACCATTATGGAACATAATAACTATTCTCGGAACTATATTTTTTGGTCCGGGAACATTAATTTAATGTTGAAGCCAAAAATCAGAAATGTTAAAATCAAATTTCTGTTCAGGATGAAAATTATGGTTCTAAGTCCTGTCTAAAACACATATAAGGAACTTTCTCCATATGCTCAGAATGTTTCTGTCCTTCTATCCTTTCCTATTGAGTTGAGCATCAGCCCAACAATTGAGACCCAAAACCTATAGAAACAATCTTCATTTCATAATCTTTAAAAAAGTTACAAATCGATGCCATTCTCTTCACCAACAAAATCATCACACAGCAGACGCAAAGAAACTACAGCAAAAAAAATTGAAAACATGTTTTGGCAATTATTGTGTCCTTTTGAAGGAATTGAGTATCATCAGAATGAAGCTTTAAAGCAATAGGTGGAAGTTTTAACCTTGGGGTGCAACATTGTTCTTAAAAGTTCATGGAAACCCATTTTCATTGTCGTATTTGCAGTATATTCCTTAAATCCGATGACGAGTGCAGCTCAACTGCTTCTGTCAGGGTCACTTTGAAGCCAACTTTCATCCCTGGTTGTCCTTCTACTTTCTCAAAATGACATGGCAGATCAAAGGGGATGCTCAAAAGAAATCTTCTGATGGTGACCTTCTCCTTCTTCTCTTCCTCCTCCTCCCTCCTCTCCCAAGCACACTTAGCATCAGGAGTCCCCTGACCCCCAAATTCATGAATGCAAACCTCTGCTTTTCCCGCTGTATTTACATACGCCACTGCAGGGCAGAGACAGTTATCTGTTTCATCTGTGCTGAGTTCATAGGAAGTGGCTTGCTGAGTTGTTTTGGTTTATGTGTTGTTAGTAAAATGCAGCAGGTCAAATGCGAGCCCCGGGGACACGTTTGGGTCAAAGAGTAAAACCAGGCAGAGTTGATCCCAGCTCCACTGTGACTAACACAAGCGGACAGTGTTTTGGTGCCTGTGTGTGCGAGTGTGTGTTTACGCGTCTGCACATCTGTCTGTGCACATCAGCGCATGGATGTCAGGTGAGCGGTGAGTTGGAGTCACAACCCCTTCCCTCAGTGCTGCCGTCATTTTTGTTCTCAGCTGTAAATCACCTCGCTGCAATCAAGGCCCTGATCTGGGCTTCTCTGAACCCTCTCCACTCCAGATGATTCCCCTCCTGATTGGCCTAACTGGACACCTGTCTGTGGCAGCCGATTAGCATGGATTGTTTTTTCCTCATTGGCATACAGATTGAGCCATGTTAACATTCACACCTCCACATGGAGCTCTTGCATGCTGCTGCAATTCACCCAAACTGAGGTAAAACCTTTGCCAGGTGTCGGGAAGGAGATGAATTTGAAAGGAAGACAAATGTATTGACACGTTTTACTGTAACTGTTCACACCATATGTAAACCAGCTACAGAGCCATTTATTTATTTCTTAATTTCCCGCCCAAAAAATGAATACAGACAAAATCTGGAATTTTGTGAATAAATAAATTAAACTAACATTCAGGAAAAGGGATAAGATTTGTCATTTTATTTGTCCTATGTTGGCAGTTTATTTTCAAAATTGAAAAAGAAAAAAAAAATCTATAAAGCAGTGGTTCTCAACTGGTCTCACTGGGACTCACACTTTTCTGTAGTCATTTAGTCGCGACCCACTCTCATAGAATTCAAACCACGCAAATGTATTTTCTAACCTTTGAAAAGTAACTTCTTTTAACATTCAACAGTCATTTTATTTAGCAGAGTGTGCCTTTCAAAATAAGAGATTTTCTAAAATAAAACACATGCTCAACAGCTCATTCACATTTTTTTGATTTTTGACCAGCTGTTCACGACCCATTCAAAACAGGTCCGCAACCCACTTTTGGGTCAGGACTCACCAGTTGAGAACCACTGCTATATAGGTAACATCTGTTCCAAAGTGACTTACAGAACGCAGTCAGTTCTCTGTCATGTCATAATCAATTGCTGTTTCCATGCTCCTATCTGTTTCTCCTTCATATTATCTCCCAGAGCTTTTGGCAAATCTTTTCTGCAGATATCTTATTTCACATTTTTGTTGTATTCCCTCTGGTGAGGTATGCAACTCAGATGTTTTCTTGTGTGATTCTCTTTCTCCTCTGCGGATGTAGTGATCCTTACATTTTCATGGGGTAGATCAGGTGAGACAACTTGTGTCTGCAGATGTTCTATCCACCTCCGCCTTCTTTGCAGCTCCTGGGGTGTCCTGCTCTCCCAGTTGGGGGGATCATTAGCCGTCGCACCTTTTTAACAAAAATCAGGGAGTGACCAGTAGCTGAGAAGTCAAGGGCCATTACCTCCCATGGAGAGAAACCTGCTTATCTCCCAGCATCTCTGTTGCTGTCGTAGCAATGGCAGACATGCAGCGATACTACATATAGTTCGGAATGTAGAAATCACAGTTATGATTTTAAAGAGAACATATTCCATAAACACTGCTTTTGTGTTGATTTAATTTACAACTTCAGCGGTGTGATTTCAGGTCGAGGCTTTAGGGTTTCTCTCCTCCCCTTGTTTTTTTTTTTTTTCATTAACACATAATTCCGATCTATAACGAGCCGAGAGTTATGTTGTCGTGCAGACGTGGAGTCATTGTTTCGTCCTGAATTCCAATGACGTCACAACAATTCCAAGGCCAGCGTGTTTGTCATCTCAGACACCAAGGGCCTCAAACTGGGTCCCCTTAACACGGATCAATGACATGCAAAGAGCCCCGGTCTATTTCTGAAATCTACCTCTGCAGAATTATACACCGTTGAAAAATGTCATCAGTCATCTCTGACACGCTGGTGTTTAAGTAAAAACATGGTCAAACCATTGCTGTGTAGTTTGTTCACTATACTCATTATTCTTGCAGTTTTAGTACCAAGAAAGCCTGGGGATGTAATTCAACTGCACTTAGAAGTCAGTCATGTCGCAGGTCCTGGTAAAGACCTAAAGACCTACACAAGTGTCAAACCCAGGCCCGGGGACCAAATCTGGGCTGCAGTGTAATTATATTTGGCCCGGAAGATCGTATCAAATATATATCACTGGAATGATTTGTAGTTATAGTGCATGGTATTTCTAATAGCACCGACATTTTTTTTTTGTAGGTCTGTAAAAAAGTATCTAAAAGGCTACAGATAAAGGCAAAGACCACAGATGTATGTTTTATTTCTGATTTAAATTCTCATGTGTTGATAATATTCAGCAGCTGTTCCAGATTCAATGTTCCCGAAAATCAACATTTATTCACAAGCGACACTTCAGTACCGGGCAGTTGCTTGGGGCTCGGACCACTAGGGGGCCCAGTCAGAATTTGTTTTGCTGCGACTACTGATATTTTTGAATTGTATATCGGGACTAGAGGAAATATTTAAAGTTAATTTCTCAAAAAAATGTTCAGTCTGGCCCGTGACTTTTTGCCAGATTTAAATTGTGGCCCATTGTGAAATTGAGATCGACACCCTTGACCAAGGGCACAAGTTGTCTGAAGAGAAGCTAAATGTTGTAATGTGTCTAATTCTCTCTTAGTTTTTAATTATTTGACATGAGGAACAAGTGTAGATAATGAGGAAGCCAAGCGACATGGATGTGTCGCTTGGCATCCTCATCATCTATCCTCAAGACGGATACTATTTATAATCAATTTCTAATCTCTTAATTAGATGGTGTTGTTATGGCCTACGGTTGGTGTTTAATGGTTAATGGTTTGTGTTTTTGTGTGTGACAATTGTCTCCGGGTACTCTAGTTTCCTCGCAGTACTTATGTATGTACAATGTAAATAATAAAGACGGAAACACATGCACTGTGGAGCGCACAAGTCTAAAATCAGTAGATAAATCTTCAAAGCATCACTGCACAATTTGTTCCATTGTTAAACACTTTACCTATTAGGATTCTTAGTGCAGTTCATGACACATGACAATAGTGAATTGTCTGCAGCAACACTTGTTGTATTAACAAAAGCTGTATTATTACATGTACATTCTTTCCTTGAATTTATGAATGGCATAGTAATATTGGTTTGTATTATAACAATAAGATCAGGTTGATTTCAGTTGTTGTTTTTTTTATAGCCACTACTTTACATGTTGTTTTGTTTTGTTTTTCCATGCTTTTATTTGGAGACCACCAGGACTGGGGATTCTTCGTCTTCAGGCCATACAGGTCGTCTTCCTGTACGGCCTGAAAACAGCAGGTTTGCAGCTGAAAAATTTCCAGAAGTGAGAGATCAAACAAGCTGTGTTTATGACCTCCACATCTTATATCCTGATGACGTAAAATCCTGCCTCATGTGTCTGACAGAGACTCCTGGGCGTAATCGCAGTTGTGATTTACGACTCGTTCCTCCAGTTGCCATTGTATTACCTTGGCTGTATTTTCTCCCGATGTGCTGACAGGCTCATCATTACTCTTTACAATGAGAAAGACATCACCCAGATTTGCAGCAAGTGTACATTATTTACTAGCTGGCTGTGGCATCCGTGCATGTTTGTCGTCTTCTCTGGCGCTCCCGCTTGCACGTCTGAGGCAACTTTCTCAGGCTGCAGCATGCTCCTGTGTTTGTCTTTTACAAAAGTGTGTATGCGTTGATGTATTATGTATGTGTTTGCTAATTGTGTGTGTGTGTGTGTGTGTTTACTTTTGCAGGGTGGAGCGAGGGGTCTGAGAGGAAGGCAGGTGAGAAGGTGAGTGAGTAAGTGGGTGGGTGTGTGGTGGTGGCGGCGGCGGTGGTGGTGTTGGTGCTCGGACCTCAGCACTCAGGAAGCTCTCTGTCCTCCAGAAACCCGAGCTTCTACCTGATAAGACAATGCAGGGAACACGTGAGACTCGGGCACATGTTGGCTAAGGTTACCAATTCGCTCTGCCTCCCTCTGAACTTTTGGCCCTTAGTGCAAAGCCTCCCCACCCTGATGACTCCTTCACTACACCACCAGGTGCCCTGAACCTCCGCCTTCCTGGTTTTCAGTGTCTTCCTGTTTGTACGTGTAGATTTTTCAACACTCACACACAAAAGTCCCACATTTAAAAAGTTGATTTCTTCACTGAATACATTAACTATCTAAATCATTTTTATTTGTTATAAAACCAGAGGCCTGGCTGATTCCACCAGATTCGCCACAGTCCACGGGTGAACTTGTCCACCAGCTAGGCAAACCTGACTTTCAGGTGTCCCACCCACACTTATAAGGACTGCTGTCCTCTCTCACCTGTGCAAATATGAAAGAGCCGGAGAGAGCAAGGCAGGGAGGGAGGGTGGAAAAGAGTGAAATGGAAAGATATCCAGGCCTTTGGTTACTGGGTGGGGTTCTGAGAAGAATACAGCCCAGCTGAGCAAACCTCCATAGCCATAGGACTTCACCTGTACACTCTTCACTTTTTCTCCTCTCTGTTTTCTCTCCTAATCCATTCTCTTCTTCAGTAACCAGCCCCACAGCAATAGAGCGCTAAGGCGTTCTTTTATGGCCACTGAATGGAGATTTCCTTTGAGGTTATGGGGTTGATACAATCTCCGATGTAGTTTTTGTGCCGTGGTCACAAAGCGGAGAGATTTACTGCCTTGGGGAAAACACACTGTCTTTAGAAGTGCTGCCTTGTAGGTGAATGCCTTCTCTGGATATTATTCAGGAAATCCTTTTATCTAACAATATCTGCAGCCCAAGTTCAACTCTGCAAGGGAATACTAACTTTCATCTCCATGACATTATTCTACTCACCTACTTCATCACAGGTGACTATTCTTAGTGATGTGGTTGGGTTTAAAACAAAGGTTATTTCTATTTCTAAAAATAAATATGGGTGAATATGAAATAATTGATCTATTAGTTCACAGAAAAAACATAGATAGGTAGGAGAAACATTAAAAGGGATAGGGCAGCAGCGGTTAAAGAAGACTTGGGACCGCAAGGCTTCAGGTTCGAATCCTCAGGTCCCCACCCACAGGAAGGCTCACAGTATGATGTAGTTTGATTTGGGTGGTAGTCGTGTCCCTGTAACGCATACATGAATGAACAAAAATGACTTTTGGCCATAGAGTCAGTAGGAGGCAGTAAATGCAACTACAGAGCTTTTAAAATTAAGTGAAACAAAGATGAGACAGACATGTATTTATCAGCGTGTTAAATACAGTCATACTCATGCATCTCCTATGTTGCTTTAAGTCATGAGACAGGTGCACAGTCATGGCACTGTGCCATTTTGCAGGAAAAGTTTCAGTACACAGTGGCCAACAGAGCGTCACTGCAATAACTGTCAATACATTCACTCAAAGTCACTTAAGGAAGCCGTACTTATTAACTGCTGGCACGGAATTATGGTACGTGTTTGAGTCCATTAAACAAACAATATATTGTGAACAGGCTTCCATTAAGAAACACTATATTTTGACTGGTATGACGCAGTGTGATTTGGGTGGCAGTCATGGAGACTGTTGCTGGTTTGTGTGCCCTTTGACCAGGACTTTTATATATATAAAAAAACGACAAGACTATTCAACTGTGTGTTGGTTGTAGAGCAGAAATCTTACGTATGAAGAGCAAATTCTCCATTTATAAACCATCCAATAATGTGCCATTATAGGATATAATGTATATATCACACCACGAAGTTCTTTAAGTTGTTTTCAACAAATCGCATGTTTTTGCTCGTTGTAGCAGTTGACGCTCCTTCCTTCAGGCACATTAATGTTTTTATTATAATTAAAAAGCTCTAGACTTTCCCTTTCTATTAGAGGTTTACATTTAATCTTTTAATTTCTTAAATGGCATTACTGCCACCCATTGGTTTTACTTTCAACAAGCTTCTAACCAAAAAATGTTTACACCCTGATGGAACTAACATGTAGAAACCACAGCATCACACGCATAACTAACAGAACTACAGCAAGCAACCGTTTACAAAAAGTAAAAAAAAATAAAAAAATAAATTAAATAAAAAAGACAAAATTAATTCAACCTTTAAATTAAAAATAGGACAGAAACCCCCCTTTGTTTGCATTCCTAATACACATGACTAATGAAATACAATGGCTTCATCAGCAGTGATGTGGTTGGGTGGAAGGTGAAGAAAAACAAAGTTACTCTGCTGCCGCCCATGTTAGAACTAGTGTCCAGACCTGACTTCACCTCTTTAGAAGTGACAATAATAAATCAGAGACCACCCTAATAGACAAGGGGCAAACAAGAGTAGATGAAAATGACTTTGGACCATGTGAAATGACCATCAAATGACTGTAGCTCTCAGCCTCTCAATAATTGTCCTTCTGTAGAACTGGGAGTGAGTATTTGGCTGAACTGGACCCGTATTTGCTTTGTCAGTGGCACAAGCTCTTAATAATGTTCAAGCACTAGTGAAGCATATCGCATGAAGACAGGCAGACTCACACCTATTTGCCTACTGTCTGTCTCTCTCCGTCTACGTCTTCGTCTCCTACTCCTGTGCAGGTTTGGGCCTGAAAGACGTGCCAGACCTGCTGCCAAAGCATCAGCCTCCACCTCACCCTGCAGACATGGCTGAACACACACACGCATGCATGCACTTAAACATGTACACTTTTTAATAATCGGATTTCGTTCCAGTCGGATGTTATTCCTCCCTTTCCTCATCTCTCCACCGCTCAGGTTAGCATCGGAGACGACCCCCTCAAAGGACGCATCCCGGTGCATTCCTATCGTCTCTACGTCTGTCATCGTCCCTTCTAATGATGGACTTGTCACCGAGTCTGATGCCTCCCGTCAGACGTAGACTAGATCTAGCCACATTCACACGGTCTCCCTTGACACAAAGGTAAACACATTCATGCGTTGAGTTTGTCAGTTGTGTCTTAGGCATGCCCTATTTTTAAACTGCTAGCACACCTACACACATTCTCCCATAGCGGGGCACACCCACTGCAGCCCATGTCATGCTATCAGGCTGTCCTCATCTCAGAAAACACCCTGCGCACTTGTAAGACGAGCAACTTCAGTCAGGCGAGTTCATTCCCCACACCTAACACCTAGCCGTATGTTTTTCGACGAAGTTTCCACCGCCTTCCCCGTAGCACAGTCGCAGCACCTACTGATTATTGCATGCTCGGCGTTAGTCTGATAATTGCACCGCACAAACACGTCTGGGTTAAAAACTCCCACGTGCTGAGGACACACGCACACGCACGGCCTCTCTGTGTCCTGTCAGGCGAAAGAGTGAGTCCCCAGAAAGACGCACGTGTTCACATTTCCGACGACGTGTCTCTGTTGTCTACTGCTAATGAAACATCTCAACCCCAAACTCCCGGCAAGTGTAGTTTCAGAAGCACAAAGACAATCAGCAGAGGGTTGATTCTGTCCTCGAATGAGCCATGATGGGTTTTTTTCCACTGTCATTTGACAGTGAATCATGACAAACTTCTGACAAACATTTTTTTTTAGTGACCGCTGTGTGTGTGATTAGGCTGAGGTTGTCCGTATCTTCACAGGTACTGGAGCTGTAGCTTCTTCTTTTGGAATAATGTTGGTCCCTCCTACTGAAATGTATTTTCCTCTCCACCTAAGATCACACGCAGAGCTTATCTCGGTATCCAATGATTTGATCTGAGAGCAACATTTTTAATCCCTCAGCTCATTGTCCAGTTGACTGTTAACAAGCACTGTTTCTTCCCAAGTGCCTTTGTGGTTTACTAAACACACTACACTTTTCACTTCCACTGTAAATATTGAAGGATTGTATTTTCTGACACAATGCGTTGAGAGTTTACTACAGACAAGTCGAGTCTGTGGTGGAAAAATGTTTGAGATGAGATTAAACACAAAAGTGGGAAGATAAAGGCAAAGCCGTCAATCTGATTTCTGAGCGTTTCTTTTTTTTTTTTTTTTGCTGTGTTTATGGGAGAAACATAGTGGAATGAGGAGTGGCCACAGATGTTTGTCACAAAGGCTGCGTCGGAAAATACTCATGTAGTTCTCAGCTGTACTCATCCAGCTGCACTGCATTTGTGTTAAAGTCACAGTAACAGACCAATACACTTGGTATTACTGGTGTTTGTTACTTTTTAAAATATCATTAAGTACTTCTCATAATCATGTAAATAAATAAAACATCGCTTAGCGAGTTACGATTCAATATTTTAGTTAGTTTTTTTATCTGCTTAGACATATATCATCTTTATTTATATTTATTTTACTTATATTATTTATAATATTATTTATTTGAAAAAATATAAATCAGTCAGAATATGTAATGAACCAAACACCTTTATTATGAAAAAAAAGAAAATAGATCAATAATTTCTAGTGTTTACAGATATATGAAATTAAATGAATATTAAATATATATTTATATTAAATATTATTTTTTTTAGAATTATGTTATTACAAACACTATATATTTTTCATCATTAAAAATAATAAAGGGTTAAAGAAAACTTCTGTATCCAAGTTAACCAAAAAATAACTAAAAGTTAAGCCTATTATTTTTTGAAAATTTTTGATGTTTATAATATATTTTTAATTTTTGCATTCTGAAAGATACATTTTAAGACATTATATATGTGTGTTTATATATAACACTATAAGATATATGTATGTACATACACATATATTATTTATATATATATATGTAGAATATGTATATTTAATTAAAAATATAATTATAAGTAAAACAATATATATAGCAAAGTTTTACGGAGGATTCAGCCCAAATTCCGATATATAAGAAAACCACGTTCGCGTTCCCCCTCCCTCCCTTCTGAACGCAGAAAACCTCTGCGTTCATGAAGTCATGTTGGTCGGACAGTCAGACGCTGGCGGTTATTGATAGCCACAGGCCTACAGGTCTGCAGGAGTGACACGAACAGGAGTTAAAACCTGTAAATCTTTAGGAGACCTCCTTCCTCACCTTTAATTCCTCATTACCTCACGGCAGGTTGTCTCAGGAGATTTAGAAGGCCTCCAGGGCTGCTTCAGTGACGGAGACTGGAGTGTGTTTGTGTGTTAACCTCTGCGGTGAGTGTGTTGAGGACTGTGGGACGTGGCCTCAGGCCAGGTGTAAGGCCACGGACCACAGGCGGGCAACACCGTACAGGGATCTGTGCTTGGTAAATGTGTCTGAGTGTTTGTGTGTGGTATTTTTAAGTTTGGAGGTAAATTTAACTGAATGACTAAACTCTCAAAACCAACATGCTAAAAAACAAAAAAGAGACCTGTCCTCTGCTCTCCTGTCTTCTCTTCTCCTGTCCAACTGGTCAGTTATCTCAGGGCAAGTGTCACATCTTCTCCACTCTGTTAATTCTACTTAAAATGTTTACAGACTAATGAAAGGGCTCTGGGTTTGCTCATCCTTCAGCATACACCAGTGAAACCAAACACCCGACCCGCGCGCTCATTCGTCTGTCCGTCCGCACGACTTGTCCCTGTGTTTTTTAAACAAACCCATAAAATCACTGTTGGTTCCCAGCTCTGTTCAAACAAGAAGTTTTGTTTTATTCAGAGTTGGAGCCTGCAGTGGATCCAGGGGAGAGCTCATGTCGTCTGTTCTCCAGCTCCCACTAGTGGTCAAAAGCAGCAGTGTCAGAAACAGCAGGCTGTGCAAGGTTATTTACCAGATAATCAAGTTATATTTGTTGCATTATACTTATAAATGCATATATGTATAAATATTGTGCAAGGGCAGACATATATTAATAGGAATTTGAACAATGTATTTGTATTTGTAGTCATGGAAATGGAAAGCAATCACATTGACATTTTTTATTTGTGGTTCACCTTTCATGTTTTATCTCTAATCATAAAAAAAACAAGTATGTAGAGACAGACAAGTGGAAAGATTCCTCACATGTCCTTTATCTCCATGACTGCATGGTTGAAGTGAATTGGTCTGTGTAATTCCCTTTGTGCATAAGTGTTGTGTCTGTGTCCTTTTTTTTATCATTCTGTACGTAATCTCCCGTGGAGATGACACTGCTGATGCCGTCACATCTGTCTGCATCTGCAGGTGTCGCATCAAGAGCGAGCTGTCACCGTAACCGCAGTTTGGCTCCGTCCTACACTTAATCGTCCTCTTCCTCTGTCCGCGGCTTCAGAAAACCAGAGTGTTTAAAAACTCATTTGCTCACTTTCACAATATGACGCTTGGATGTCAGACAAAAATCTCCGAATGAATCAAAGGACAGTTATTTGACGTTCCTTTGTGCGTTGCACAATCCCACACTGAATGGAAAGTTGTAACAAGCACTTTGTGCATACACTAGTGGCCTCACCCACAATGGCATTTGAAAGACAAACAGCAGTGCGTGCTGCTGGCCAGAGCTGAGCCGCAGCAGTGAAAGTGCTCCTTCTTTTTGAATTATGGTCGCCAAACACAATGGCCGTATCATTACAGTGCAAAGAAACTTTTGTAAGTCATCCCTGTCCTGTCCTCTGCTCCTTAGGTCGTCCTCCAGCTCTCTGAGACCTATTCTTTTATTCTTTTCTTTTTCCTGCTTCTGTCCTTCATCCCTTTCTTTCCACACTTTTTCTCCCTTTTTTTTTCTTTCTCTACTTTTTTCTTAGTTTACATTTATTTTCATTAAAGCAAAGTGTTTCAGTGACTATAGACTCAACAAATAATGTTTCTTCTTTCCTCCTCTCAGTCCTTATTTCCCCCTCATTTTTACTTCCTTCTCACTGCTTTCTTTCTTTGTAATAACAGATGACTACTTGAAACATCATTAAAATTAAATGGCAGCTTTACTGTGTACCATAGACATTAAACAACCACACAATAAAAATAATGAAAGCAGATAAAGAATATAATTCTAATTAAACTTTAATGGAAGTTGTTGAAAGGTTTAAACTTTTTTTTCTTTCCGTCCATCCTACATTCCCTGCTGTTTCTTTTTTCTCCATCACTTTCTTTCTTCTCTCTTCGTTCCATCTTCCTTCCTGCCTTCGCTTCTGTCATTCCTGACTTTTATCCTTAATTGCCTCTTTTTTTCTAATCCATCTATCGTTCCTTCTTCCTTCAATCTCTCTGGTTTTTCCTCCATTTTTTCTTTGATTTTTTTTTCTCTGTACTCATTTCTTCCCAACCCCCTTTTTTCTACCTCATGTCTTTATTCCCAAATCTTCACTCCTTATCCCTTTCTCCCTGTCTTTCTGTTCTCTTTCCCACTATTTTTTCCTCGCTAACACATCATCATGCCCCTTGTACTCACAGATGCCTGAACTCTGTCGCTCTGTGTCCACACAAATCTTAGCCGCCGGTGTTGAAATGACCAGTCTTGTAAATACTCACTTATTATCCAAATTAGCCAGTTATCGAATGTGCGTTGGATGTAGAAGAGTCAGAGATGATGACAGGCCACTGAGTCAGTCGCAATGAATGTGCAGAGAGTCAGCCTCTCCATTCAGGTCCCCCGAAACATGTTTTTCTTGCTGTGATGAGACGGAGGCCTGTTTACACAAACCTGCGTTATCGGCAGCATCCTAACCCTAATTATGCTAGATTACAGAGAGTGACGTATGAATCAAGACAAACCTGTTCCAGCGGCACCAGGCACCAGACTGTTTTCATAGATGCCTTTTATTTACCACAATTTTGAAAACTTCACTTAAACACGTCTGCCACAGATTGGAATTACTTCACCGTTGGCATGCGAGGCCGGAACAGGAAACCTCTTTAATCCCGCAGTTTCCATTCAGCCATACAACATTCATTTTCCTCCCCTGTCACTTTTTTTTTTTCTCTAACGTTCTATCTGCCCAGCTCCACATTGGGCCTCAAACCAGAAATTAGTAGTACAGGCAGGAATATTGGGTTACGGATGCATTTCCATTCAATTGTCCTAAAATGGGACGAGAAAAAGTAAACGATATGACTTAAGGGGATCATATTAATGTAGCACACACACACACAGCAACCACACAATAATCCCACAGGACTTCCTCTCCATTCCCATTAGAAACCACACCCAGAAGGACAGGTAACAGGAGAACACCTTTCACAGGGTCAGATTGGAAGAGGTGGGAAAAACAGGCAGGGTTTCTTTCTGGCTAGTTTCACCTCCTCTCTCCCTGTCATCATTCTCTAATCCTTTTTGTCTTTCCATCACCTCTACATCCAAAACAATGTTTTCTACAATTTTTTTTTTTCACTTCTAGCCATTTTGTTCCCAGCGTGAAATCTTATTGCCGGATGATATGAAGTGTCTCACACATGCAAACTTATCAGTGAGTCACTTTCTTCTCCTAGCACTTGCCTGAGCGTTGGCACTCTCAAAGGGACAGTAATATGAGCTCATGTAATGTGTGAGATAGTGATCTTCTGCGGCCCCGCGTTATAAACTGTCACCGTAATGTGAGTGTGTATGTGTGTGTGCAGGGAGCTGGGGCCGCGGGGATGCGCAGTGATGAGGGGTGGATGGGTGGATCAAGCCGTGTCACTGGAATCCACAGTGTTGTCAGAGCCCCATACCTTTCAGCTTCATTAAACCAATTTCACGCTGAGGTGAGCTAAGAGAGGAAGCTCTGAATCTCAGCCGCAGCAACAATGGTGCATTGAAGGAACGGAGGCGAAAGTAAATTAGGTAGCACTTCACAGACGGCAAATTAAAATCTGAAAGTTGGATAGGAAAAAGTTGAGGCCAGATGATTATGTCTTTATTGTGCCCTCACTCCTCTATCTAGATAACCCTCCCTTCCTTTTAGCCACCACCTTTGCACCCCGGCACACATCCCCACATCGCAATCCTCTAAGAAAAAATAATGATCTATTTCTTGTCTGGTAATTGCTTTCTAAGATGCTCCCACTCAAAGAGCCTAATCTGAAATACGGACCTGCTTATGGTCCTTTCAGCCACTTAATTCGCCGGAGCTTATCTGTTAGATTTCATATCCAGGAAAATCACATAAATTAAACATCAATATGGGGCTTATTTGACTGCAGTCATTGGCCTGCTGGGACCATTGTTATCAAGCTCAGGTCTCAGTGTTTGTCCCCTTTCAGCTGTAACCACACACTAAGTAAAGTACTTAGTGAAATTTCTTCAGGTAGAGTTTACCACAAAGGACCTCATGTTTATGCTAAAGCCCTGACTGATGCAAACATGCAATAGGGAAAACAGTGCAACTGGCTATTTAAATTCTGGAGGGTGAAATTATGAACATTAACTGAAATAATTTTTATTAATTTTACTTCATTTTTATGAAGTTATATTGAATAAAACTTTTATTGTTTGGTAGGTGATACCAAAGGATTTGACAAGTGCTTTGTGATTTGTGAAGAATTCAGTTCTGTTTGTCCAGTGGTGTCCGAGGAATTACAGTTGGTAGGTTCAAATCAGTTAGGTTCTGAAGCAAAAACCTTGAGTTTGTAGTGTGAAGGGGCTTAAGACATTGTTTTTACCTAGAACTTTCTTCTCTAGCTCAGAATTTGACTTTAACCTAAGTACTCAACCGTGACCCACCTCAAACTTATGGAGCCAGAATAGTCTCAAAAAGATCCGTGTGCGTAAA
This sequence comes from Paraplagusia blochii, assembly GCA_016785265.1. Lineage (NCBI taxonomy): Eukaryota > Metazoa > Chordata > Actinopteri > Pleuronectiformes > Cynoglossidae > Paraplagusia > Paraplagusia blochii. Next base: position 374,566 of record JAFBJS010005425.1, read on the forward strand.
CACGGATTCGCGTGCGTATTCTGAGAAGAACACGAAAGAACACACGTGTAAACACGGATCCGCGTG